>VIAB01000234.1:176661-198157 GCA_009801035.1 Oophaga pumilio
ACTAGTGTGTCTCCCTTCCTTCATCTGCTGCTGAAAAATGGTTTCATGAGTTTTGTTGGAAAAATAAGAAATTGCTGTTCAACTTTTAACCTTTCTATAAAAGAAAACTACGTTTCAAAAATTGTGCTGATGTAAAGTAGACATGTGGGAAATGTTATTTATTAACTATTTTGAGTGACATAACTCTCTGATTTAAGGGCATAAAATTTTAAAAAAATTGCAACATTTTCACCAATTTTTTTTTCCCACAAATAAATGTAAGTCTCATCAAATAAATTTTACCACTATCGTGAAGTACAATATGTCGGAAAAAAAACATTCTCAGAATCAGTGGGATCCGTCGGAGTATTCCAATGTTATTACCTCATAAAGTGACACTGATCAGAATTGTAAAATTTGACCTGGTCATGAAAGTGAAAACAGGCTAGGTGGTGAAGGGGTTTAATACTTAAAAGTTAGGCCAGAGGGTAAAAGGAAAAAAAAGAAAGAAAAATTAAAAAAATAGCAAACTGATGAAGATGGAACATCTTGGAAACTACAGATGAGTTTGTCCGAAGGTTACTTGTGCAGGAGGCCATGCGATCAATAGTCATTTATAATAGAAAGCTCTTGATGATATTGATGATATCTGTGTTCGAACACTTTACTTTTTTCTTTCTTGTTGTAATCCAACGTCCTATTTTACTACATCAGTGCTATCTTTTGTTGGGTAAGTAGCTTGAGGGGTAAATGGGATTTCTCACAGCAGCTCAGAACTTTTCAAATTGACGAAGCCGTTGAATACATCTATTCATTCTTCTGATAGAACCCATCTCGTTGGCCCAACTCTCAATCTGATCCATATATCTCATTGACATGTCCCATGGAAAAACCCATTCAATTGTTTTTCTAAAGTTCTTCTCATTTAGCTCATAATTAGTAAACAGTTTTCATTCTATTTATCCTGATCTAACCATGGATTTTTCTTTCTCACACCCAACCACTCTTCCAGGTACCACGTTCACTATGTCATCCCGTACGACGGAGACCAGTCAGTGGTGGACTCATCAGAGAATTACTTTGTCACCGACAATGTAACTAAGCAGGAGATTGACCTGATGCTGGGACTCTTGTTAGGATTTTGTATAAGCTGGTTCTTGGTCTGGATGGACGGGGTTCTACATTATGCTGTCAGAGCATGGAGGACCAGTAGACGATATGGTAAGTGCATTATTTATTCATTATTTCTGGTTATCTCTGAACTGACCCATTGGCAGCAATTTTGAAGCTTGGCCAACATGACCAACACTCATGAGACAGGAAGTCCCATGACATCAGTCTACTTCCTACATAATGGTAATGTTTTTTGAGATTTTCTTAATAATTAACAATTCTTAATTTGTTGTTTTAACTTTCTTTCTTGTGGCTCTGCTTTGGTTATATTCAATGAGTTGGTCTCAGTTACTCCGACTTAAATAAGACACCCGTCCATCAAGAGCAAGCTGTAGAATTTTCCTGTTGTATTGTTCTATAAGAAGCTGAATAAATGTATTGTGCCTTTGTTAAGGCTAGACTCAAACATTTTGGTCAAATCATGGATTCTACTGTGAGTTTTTCAAAACTGAAACTCAAAAAGCTTTTAATCATATCATAGAGGTTGTCCAAGGTGGTAAAAATATGACTTTTCAAAAAAAAAAGGTCCCTTACCTGTCCATCAGTTGTGTGTGGTTCAGTAGTTTAGTCCTAATTTTTTCAGCAGAGCTAAGCTTCAATGCCAGTCCCAACCCTTGGACTGGCGTCTGACCGTTTCTGGAAGAAGTCAGCCATGGTTTTATAATCTTGGTCCATCTGTCACAGAGTTACCGCGACAGTGTGGAGCCAGAAGACCGCAGCGTCTGATTGCTCTTATTCCGGCGCTGAGAAGAAGCACTTCTCCTTCATTTTAATGGTGTTTATTCCTTCTGGCAGAACAGGGGTTAATCGGCCATGTTGGAAATTTCTGTGCTTCGTAGCTGAGCTCAGTTAGCCACGCCTTTCCTCTTTATAATCTGTGCTGTGTTGCAAATCCTTGTCAGAGCTAGCATTTGCTGCATGGCTCCCGGAGGGAGAGGTGCTCATATGAGAAGGGGTGTTCAAGGAGTTATATGTGACTGTTGCTTGTTTGTATGTTTGGTAATTTCCTATCCTTCTCTATTTTGGATCATTCCCCTAACTCTATTCTATTTTGTATGCCTGGAGTTTTCTGTTAACCCTTGTTTGTGTTGCCTTGTTTGTCCAGTTGGTGTATTACTGTTCACAGTAGCATCCCTCTTCCCTGGGTGGGGGAAGAGAACAGACGGAGGGCTGACTCAGGAGATAAGGCAAGGGTGGAGGCCCTAGCATCTTCACCTTCAGAAGTATCACAGGGAATAGGGCTAGCTAGGGAGCCCCCTAGTGTTAGGGACAAGGAAGGAGCACCTCGTTCCGGGTCACCCGACAGCTGTGTTGTGTCACTACCGCTTTCAGTTCGTCACACATATTCATGATTTGATTTACATAGATCAAATTTGATAACTTTACCAAAATGAAAAAGCAGAGAGCTCTTAGAATCTCTAAAGAGTTGGCCAAGTCATCCCAAAACCTAACAGGAAAGCAACTCTTTTGGGAATGCTTCTTCTTTGAAGGGGGGAGTGGAAGAGATGTGGGGGGGACATGTAGGAGGCATATAGAGGGCATGGTTTAAAAAGGAGGCATGGCAACTGGGAAGAAGTTTTAGCAGTGTGTTTAGCAGCTGCATGCAGCATCTTTCTTGGCTCGTCAGAAGATTGGAAAGGATGATGTAGAAAATTGGTCAATAGTTCACGAATCAGATGCCCACAATTCCCAGCTTAATATGCATTCTCCATCTTGGGAATGTTTCACACATGCGCAGAATTTCAGGGTCGGACATAATGATTCTAGGCAGCGTTGATACTATCAATCAAGAAAAGGGGAAGATGCAGGATTCTACAGCTGAATCACTTTCCAGGCTGAAGACCAACCACTGGGCAATTATGATCTAGGTAGCAAATAGATTATAAGATAATTTTCCTAGCAACAATACTATTATCATCAGTAATTAGGGGACCTGTCATCAAATCAAATGTATCCAGTTTTTGCTCTTATTCCCTCTGTATTCCATTTTTTGTTTTTTGTAAATCCAACATATGGTTCCACAGCTATGAGCCTTTTTATTTAATGCTTATTTTTTTGGTCTTTACAAGGGAGCTTGACTCACAGGATCCTCTGGGGCGTGTCTTTAGGCTTCTCTGCATAATTACCCTGTGATCCATGCCTCCTTATAAAAAACATAAAATAATAGCACTAAATTAAAACGCTCATATCTATGGAACCATATTGCAGATCTGAAAAAAATAAAAATCAAAATACATAGCAGTGGGGATAAAAGAAGAGGAGAAATTGGCCACTTTTGACCTGGTGACATTCTCTTTAAGGCATGCTTTATCATATTTGTGAGTGTACTAGCTCGTACTGTTATTAGTTTTACAGGTAGGAACTGTTGACATATCCCTTTAATCGTTCATACTAAGAAATTCCTGTTGATCATCAAGAAGGTAAAACTTCCCTCCCTTGAACTGCATACATTGATTTACCAACAATCAGACAGATCCCTTGATTTACTTTTCACTTTGCTAATATATGTTACCACGTATATTGCTTACTTGAAGAAAAAAAGTGTAGTTAATCTCTTCTCATTTAGCTCCATTGAGTGAAGGTTTATTTTTTTACTGTCTGCAAATAAGTCATATTTTTATAAAAATATCACGGCCCTCATTAAAGAAATATACTGTTTACAACTAATGAAGTTTTGACTCAGTGAGAAATTAGTATATAAGACTGGACAGTTTAGAGGAAGGATAGTTCCAACTATCCATGTAATATGTCAGGTCATCAGATATACTTGAGCATGTCCCTGGAGGATCTGGAGGGTCTTGAGAGAGGAAACACTGTGATTTTACAGAATGTCTCTATGACCCTTATTGAAAACCGGAAAACCTCATTAGTCAGTGGAATCAACCAGCACCGTTATAGTCGCGATGGCTCTATTAATGGATGCCATGGTGCTAATGCGAACAGACCCTTAGGCCACCAAAAAGGTCATAATGGCTTAGCCTATCTCTATAAGTAATCATTAGAATATGGCTGAAAGTAACGTAGTGGCGTACATCATTAAGTTTGGGGGGTCCTCGATCCTTTATCTTAGTTTTTTCAGCTGTTGGTTGTCTGCTATTCAATGTTTTTTGGGACTATTGTGGTAAATCGTGTTACGGCTCTGGCTCTTGTTTTTGAAACACTTGTGGGTTATATTTTCATTTCCTCGTCAGTACTACCAATAAAATTTGGTAACTGGATAGGAATGGGTGAAAACGGCACAGTAATGAGCTCAACAAGCCGTAGGCCGGTTTTACACATCCGACTTTTCACGGTCCGAGTTAGGACAACAGTGTCCGGACCGGCCATGAATCTTCTGACCCAAACTCAAGAACCTCATATATGATTTTGAGGCTCTTGAGTAAAGGTCCAGAGACCCGTGGCCAGTCCGGACATATTCTGACATTGAAAGTCGGATTTTTGAAAATGGTCTTAAGGTGGAATTACACACACCATGGGTTTACAATCTTGTCAAATCTACTGCAAATATCTGCATGTTTTTCATATTTTTAATATTTTTCCGTGGCAAGCATATTGATTTTTGTGAGCCTCAATCAAATGAATTGGAAAATCACTGGACTTTTTTTTATAACGAATCTGCAGTATGCGAATATACCCTTATTAAAAAAAAAGTCTCCAAAAGGAGATAATAGAAGCTGGGCATGTTAATTTTGCCTAAACCCTCCTCGATGTACAGCTGAGTATACAGGTGCATTGTACAGATACACAGAAGTAAATGGCGGCCTGATTCCAAAGGCGGCAGATTGTCTCCAAAGAGTGCAAAAGGATTGGGTGTTTAAATTCACTATGCCCAATCCATCACTCCCTTAACATTATCAATTGGGGAGATGGTGGACTGGTCCTGCTGAAATCCGTGGGATACACCTTAAAGTTGTCCAATGATTTAGTTAGAGAAAACAGTCAGGTACAGAGAGAAAAAAAGAAGTTGAGCCTTAACTCAAAATTCGAGACTTTTACTAAGTATGACTATGTAGGGTTAGAGATAAAGAACAGAAGTTTTAGGTTTTGCATGCAGCCTTCATCTATTGAGATGAACATTTTCTGGGATCAAACATTTCTTTAATTCCTGGCATTCTCATATCATTATATAAGGATTGCCCCGTTCATAGGATCATCTCAAAAAATAACTTCAAGAAATCAGACTGTGCCCAGGAGGACTTGTCACCAAGAGTTTTTTGAAGATGTTCGGATGTGTTTCGATTCCTGAGGCCACAAATGTCTCAAAAGTAACAGTAATCACCGGTGACATTGATTGTGTTTGACAGTAACAACAGTTTAGTGAAAGCGTATTTTGTACCATACCCACATCCTATCAGCTGAATCTCCAAATTCTACTTATCTGTGACCCATGAAGGCAATAAATCATTTGTGAACTTACAAGGTCCTCCTGCCATATCAGGAGAATGGGGACATCTTTCTGTTGGGAGCTGTCCAAGCCAGAGAACAGATGCTTGGATAGAAGGGCTATCCCACTTGTTTAACTCTTTCATTTGATCACACTGGAGATGTTCTTTGATTGGCATGAGCTGCTGAAATCCCCACCACTAAAGTAGGAGCTGACATTTGCAGTGACTTTCCGCTCTGACCCATACCGCCAATGTTTATAGAGGATCTTACAAAAGATGACTAACCAATTATTTTCCCCATTCCCACTCCTATTTCACACTTTATGACTCTTCCGTGCCCTTATTAATGATGTACTTTTGGATTTCCAGGCTCCATCTAATAATGGAGCATCCCTGTGCCCACATAAGAAACCTTCTAGACATGATTCTTTTAGAAACGTTTTGGTGGGGCCAAGGAGATTTCCTAATTTTTTTACAAGTCCTGGAGATGTCGCCTTTTTTGGGACCCCCCTGGATGTACTAGCATGCTCTATATTAGGTTGCGCAGGGGTAGCAGATACACAATGGTATCAAAAATAACTCATAGACCCTAAGAGCTCATACATTTTTTCTTCTGTGTAAATGCTGTTGTTCTCCTGAATCTGGCATTGTTTTCCTTTATTTCCTACACATCTATTTTCCTGAAATATATCCCCTTATGCAAATCTAGTTTTTTTTTAACCAAGTGGGCGTGACCCACAAATGTTCCACATTGGGGTCTTCTTGAGGACCTCTCCAGTTAGAAAAATTACATATTTATGGCTAGTGACAGATGTAAATGATACCTGGTAGGAGTTAAATATTTTGTATTAGGGTACCAGAACTTCAATAACAACACTAATGTAGTCCAGAAAAAAAATCCTATACAAGGTCTCATGTACATAAGTAAAACAAATAACCCACTAAAGAAAGCATGACTATGACCAAATATCAGCATAAAACACAATAATAAGTGACATTAGGGACAAAAAATAAATATATGTAAGTACAGAAAGTATAGAGTAAATAGTAAGTGTACAGTGGGTTCGGAAAGCATTCAGACCCCTTTAAATTTTTCACTCTTTGTTTTATTGCAGCTATTTGGTAAATTCAAAAAAGGTTATTTTTTTCTCATTAATGTGCACTCTGCACCCCATCTTTACTGAAAAAAACAGAAATGTATAAATTTTTGCAAGTTTATTAAAAAAGAAAAACTGAAATATCACATGGTCAGAAGTTATCAGACCCTTTGCTCAGTATTGAGTAGAAGCACCCTTTTGAGCTAGTACAGCCATGAGTCTTCTTGGGAATGATGCAACAAGTTTTTCACACCTGGATTTGGGGATCCTCTGCCATTCTTCCTTGCAGATCCTCTCTAGTTCCGTCAGGTTGATGGTGAACGTTGGTGGACAGCCATTTTCAGGTCTCTCCAGAGATGCTCAATTGGGTTTAGGTCAGGGCTCTGGCTGGGCCAGTCAAGAATGGTTACAGAGTTGTTCTGAAGCCACTAATTTTTCACTCTTTGTTTTATTTTTAGCTGTGTGCTTAGGGTCATTGTCTTGTTGCAGGGTGAACCTTTGGCCAAGTCTGAGGTCCAGAGCACTCTGGAAGAGGATTTCATCCAAGATATCTCTGTACTTGGCCGCATTCATGTTTACTTCAATTGCAACCAGTCGTCCTGTCCCTGCAGCTGAAAAACACCCCCATAGCATGATGCTGCCACCACCATGTTTCACTGTTGGGATTGTATTGGGTGAGAAGTGCCTGGTTTTCTCCACACATACAGCTTAGAATTATCACCAAAAAGTTCTATCTTCGTCTCATCAGATCAGAGAATCTTATTTCTCATAGTCTGGGAGTCCTTCATGTGTTTTTTTATCAAACGCTATGCGTGCTTTCATATGTCTGGCACTGAGGAGAGGCTTCCGTCAGGCCACTCTGCCATAAAGGCCCGACTGGTGGAGGGCTGCAGTGATAGTTGACTTTGTGGAACTTTCTCCCATCTCCCTACTGCATCTGTGAAGCTCAGCCACAGTGATCTTGGGGTTCTTCTTTACCTCTCTCACCAAGGCTCTTCTCCCACGATTGCTCAGTTTGGCTGGACAGCCAGGTCTAGGAAGACTTCTGGTGGTCCCAAACTTCTTCCATTTAAGGATTATGGAGGCCACTGTGCTCTTAGGAACCTTGAGTACTGCAGAAATTCTTTTGTAACCTTGGACAGATCTGTGCCTTGCCACAATTCTGTCTCTGAGCTCCTTGGCCAGTTCCTTTGACCTCATGATTTTCATTTGGTCTGACATGCACTGTGAGCTGTGAGGTTTTATATAGACAGGTGTGTGCCTTTACAAATCAAGTCCTATCAGTTTAATTAAACACAGCTGGACTCCAATGAAGGAGTAGAACCATCTCAAGGAGGATCACAAGGAAATGGACAGCATATGACTTGAATATGAGAGTCTGAGCAGAGTCTCAATTCTTATGACCATGTGATATTTCAGCTTTTCTTTTTTAATAAATTTGCAAACATTTCTACATTTCTGTTTTTTTTTATCAGTCAAGATAGGGTGCAGAGTGTACATTAACGAGAAAAAAATTAAGTTTTTTTTTGCATTTACAAAATGGCTTCAATGAAACAAAGAGTGAAAAATTTAAGGGGTCTGAATACTTTCCGAACCCACTATAGATCTAATGGTCCATGGTGGCAGCCATACTAATGAACGCACAAATATAGTGAAACCACATACAGTTGTGCTCAAAAGTTTACATACCCTGGCAGAATTGTTGCTTTCTTGGCCTCTTTTCAAAGAATATGAATGATAACACCAAAACTTTTTCTCCACTCATGGTCAGTGGTTGGGTGAAGCCATTTATTGTCAAAACTACTGTTTTTTTCTTTTTAAATCATAGTGACAACCCAAAACATCCAAATGACCCTGATCAAAAGTTCATATACCCCATTTCTTAATACCGTGTATTTCCTTGTCTAACATCAATGACAGCTTGAAGTTTTTTGTGGTAGTTGTGGATGAGGTTCTTTATTTTCTCAGATGGTAAAGCTGCCCACTCTTCTTGGCAAAAGCCTGCAGTTCCTGTAAATTCCTGGGCTGTCCTGCATGAACTGTGCGCTTGAGATCTCCCCAGAGTGGCTCAATGATATTGAGGTCAGGAGTCTGAGATAACCACTCCAGAACCTTCACTTTGTTCTGCTGTAGCCAATGAGAGGTCGACTTGGCCTTGTATTTTGGATCAAAACACTCTGTATTGTATATGTACAACTGTACATATACAATACAGAGTCAGATACAATAATACCAACCAGAGGTAAGGAGGAAGTCAAGATAGCTAGCCAGTCAGACAAGCATTTCGCACCACGTGCTTCATCTGAGGTTTTGAGAAAGTCTTGACCCGCTGAGGAGCCTCAGGTGGCCCAGTCTGATCTTTTCTGCTTGGTGCTGATTGTCTCTAAATGGGATTGTACCCTGCTGGAACTTTTGGGTCCTGAGCTGATTAGAGGAACCTTGTTGGGTCTGTCTGACCTTACACATGGGTTGCATCTCATCTCTCCCAGCTCCATGAATGACAGTTGACCAACTCAAGCTTTGATACATTTTCCTTGCTTTATTGACGTTGAGTCCCATGGAAGCTTCAATGTTGACTTTATTATCTGTCACATAGTTTTTCTGGAAAGCTACTACGTTTTTAACACTTTCATAGTTAAGGATTGGGCTTTTTTTTAGGATGAATGTTCCATAAAGGTAAATCTGTTGTCTTATTTCTAACCAGGGAAGGGATGAGGAGATGTTCCTCTCTTGAGATACCACCACATTGGAGACAAGAAGATAATAATTTCTAATTTTAGTTCCCCAAGATGCTAAGAATAAATGGAAAGAAGTATAAATTACCATCCAGCCGTTGATGATTTTAATGAGATGTTGATACGCGGGCTGACAATAGTAACAATTATAGGACACTTGTTACCTCTTGTTACCTCTTTTCCGTCTTCTTTTTTTCTTAAATCCCATTAAAAGTCTATTAGTTTCTCATTAGTCTCAGTGAGAGGCTGCTCTGGAGAATTCCAGTACAGACAAGTGGCCGTTATCGGAGACGACGCAACTATATCTACCGTCATCCCCCACCCCAATATGCGCATCTTCCTCACTGTGCTATAGAGTGGATGTAGAGTGTGGCTGCAGCTGATAGGAGCTATGTGTGCAGATCTGCGCCCACCGCTGCTCACATCGGCACGCTCATCAAGAAGATAATGTCTCTTGTTATGACGGCCTTTCACATTTCTGATGAAAACATTCTTGACAATATAGATAAAAGAGGGGACATATTTGGGAACAGGGCCTCGAGGTCAGTGCTTAGTCTGCTGGATAATGCCTGATTTTAACTACTGCGCCTCTTTCTATAGGAAAATGCTTCCAGTAACAAATCTTGACAGCTCGGCATCTGTTATGTTCTTTAAGAGGGAAGCATACATTATCAGGCCGGGTTAACACAGGGCAATTATGGGGCTTGCATTGTGCTATTTCAATAAAAGAAAATTGGAAAAGCAGCCAGATAGTATCTCTATATTTCTAAGTATCTATTTACAGTATTCTCCTATAGCAGAATTAATTCATAGTCACATATGTTGAAAAAACACCTAGTTCCATCTTTCTCCACCAAATGTAATTCTTTTTCCATGAGTCTACTCAGGACTTGAACCCACAACCTTAAGACACTTCAGACTGGGGCTTCAAGATACTTTCCCACAAGAGTATTGTGCCTTTAGAGGCATCATATGGTGGCACACACAGTCCATGTAGGTCCAGCAATACCAGCCAATAGAGCAGACAAAACAGCCTTAACTAGGATGATGCCCGTTGTGGTACCTTCTGTTTGTGCACCCATCATGTTTTATAGAGTCATACAGTGTTCAAATATCCGTGCCATACAGTTCCTAGTAGAGATGGGTGAACCTGAACAGTAAAGTACATCATTATTACCGTCAGTAAGAGAGCTGGGGTTCCCATGCACTCAGATGACAGCATTGAGCCAGCAGCTGTGACTGGCGTTGGCTGATAACAGTGAGAGCAGGTTCGCTGATGGGAGAATTCGCCAGCCTGCTCTATAAATAAATAAATTAATTAAAAAAATGAGAACAATAGAGGGATCCCCACACAGTTTTTTTTTTAATTATTAAAATAAACTAAAAAAAAATAAAATGTTGTGACAACCAGCCAAACTAAAGCAGACATCTGGTGGCTGGTATTCTCAGGTTGGTAAGGGGCCATTAATATTGGAAAATTCTCATGGTGATCTCATTTAGGTCACCGAAATTCATCGTACCGGCTCACAGTGAAGTACGGTGGGAACGCAGCCTCAGTGACCTGCAGTAACCTCAATGACATCATGGCTAGTCACTGAGGCTGCGCTCACAGCACTTCATTCTCCCATGGTTTTCAGCCTGGACATTTGCATCATGGCACCGTAAAGGTTGTAAACCACATATCGCAGACAAGGATTATGGCATGGGACATCTTCACTACGGACAGGTGAGGGATATGATTGTTTATTATTTTTTTCTTTTTACGAGGGACAAGGGCTTTAATGGAATGGGCATAAGGTGAGTATTTTTTGGTTTATTATTTTCAGTTTTTTTTCAGTGGACAAGGGCTTAAATGGATTGGGCGTAAGGTGAGTATTATGGTTGTTTATTATTTTCTAGGTTTTTTTTACTGGTGACAAGGGCTTTAATGGAATGGGCGTAAGGTGAGTATAACTTTTTCATTTTTAAATACATTTGTAAAATGGTGAGGATTTTTATTTCAAATAAAGGTCTTTATTCTGTGTGTTTTTTACTTACAATATCACTATAGGGTTACTAATGGGGCTGTCTTATAGACGCCTCTCCATTACTAACCCCTGGGCTTGATATCACCTGACAAAACAAAGGTGACATCAAGCCCACAAATCTTACCCCTCTTGCCACCGCCTGAGGGCAAGTGGGAAGAGCAACTAATAGGGCAAAAACTTAGTTTGGCACCCCCTGTCCCCCAACACATATTCGATTTGAACAGTTAATCATGTGCCGACTAGCTGCTCTCCCTAATTCTCTCAATGTTCAGTGACAAATTTGAGAGAATCAGGAAGAAAAGCTAGTTGTCACTTGACTGTGAGTATGAAAATCGCATGAGTGATGTGGCCATGTGATGACTGCTGGTACCAGCAAGCAGGGCTGAATCCTGAAAGTGAGTATATTGCACGCTGTTAGGATTGGCAATTTACAGGGCTTCATTTTGTAATTAAAGGTATTGTTCAGGTTTGAGATGAAAATCTGCAGTCACTCTATGTGACTGCAGGCTTCTGAATTCTCACAGTGCATGCACTGCACACTTTAGGGGTCTCACTTGCCAGGGGGCTGTGCCCTTACACTGTCCACCCATGCTATCCCATAACTAGTCATTCTCTATTCTGTTACCACTCATGCTTTTCTCCCCCTTACTGTCTCCTCACACTATTCAATAGTCTACTCACACATTTCCCCCTCCCTCCTCATACTGTCTCCTGTCACATCCCCCTGCTAACCATACTGTTTCCTCATGTATGTACCCTTTCGCTCTCCATACTGCCTCCTCACACATTCCCCTGACTCCCCATACTGTGTCTGCACAAATCCCATCACGTTCATCTGGCCAACAGCTATCTCATCCGAATTACCTGCTTATCCCAGGAAGAACAAAAGGATCATTTGTCCAACTTAGAACATCCTAGATCCCCAAATCCTCCAACAATCAATTGTGGAGGCTCCCATACACATTAGACTGTTAACTGAACCTTGGTCTAATGTGTATGGGGGGCTTTAGTGAACTCACCTCGGATATTCAGTAGTCCATTTCAAAGAGTCTTATCACTGGGTCATCAGTAGCTTCCAGTTCAATGCCTAAGTTCATTTCCATTTTTGTGCTTCTATTTTTCATTCACTGTGTATGAACACAACGGTGTATCCATAGATAAACCTTAAAGGGGCTGTCCAGTGTCATGATGTTGATAACCTGTCCTTAAGATAGGTCATTCGTATCAAATCGGTGGGGTCTGACCCATGTCCAAATACGAACTACATTGTTAGCAAACAAGTATATAGTGCTTTGGACCAAAGGTTGTGTAAAGTCCAGATAAGAGGTAAAACCTCATTTGGTTAATGGGGTCATAATAGGGTTTCATTTGGATCTTAAATATTGGGGTCCCCTCTATGCTATACTCACTATGGCTGTTGTACATGAACCCCTCAAATACATACAGATTTATTACAACCCAATATGTAGGTATGATCTGAAAACACATGATTCTTCTTCGACTCATCTTCAGTCTTTCATTTAACAAAACCAAAGTATCTAGACCACAAAGGAACAGATCTACTGTCAAGGTCATTAACCTCTACAATTTCCAAGGAGGAATCTCCATTATTCTTTCTCTGAGATAAGGATAATTGCTTTAAAACCACTTTAAGCTTAGAAGAATGACATTTATTCTTATTACTGTGGAAGTAAATTGTTGGTCCGAAGGCTTCAGATCTTTAAACAGATATGTTTGAAACACCAAATCATGGAAACCTTATAAGAGTCAGAATTGATTTTATGGGAAAGAAAACATGTAGACTTCCTAGAAAACTAATGCTGCCAGACTGGCATTACTAGTCCAAGGAAATTTTAGTTTACATTCTTATCTTTTTGTTTGTTTCCAGGACACTACACTACCAGCAGTCACATTTCCTGTTGGGCTTGTGTAATGTTGACAGCTAGAGTTGAGCAAAAAGAATTGCAGGACCTCTGGACAAGAGCCCTACAAACCTCCTCCTACCTGCAAGCATCCTCATTGTTTCTTCTGATTATTAGGCCCGGTATGGGATGATAGTCCATGGCCACTGGACCAGGGAGCTTCATATATTTTTGTTGAACTCTAGTTGTCACCATTAGATGTCTTCCTTAAGGACTGTACTTGTTCACTTACATATAATATTATTTAATTTTTCAAGACTGACAACCCATTTATGGGTCAAGAGAATTGAAAGTAGCCAAAGCCTCTCGTAATATGAGTATTTGTAGAATATTATTTGGCTAACGACTTCTTTCCACAACTAGATCATTAAAGTGTAAATGTGATAAAAGAAAAACTTTCCACATGTCATAGAGATCAGTGATGGTTCTGAGGCTGAGACAGCAGCCTTCATGAAAAAAAAAAGAAGCAAAAGCATAAGCCAACTGAAGCTTTCCTCCAAGACTGAATCCATGCAGTTTCTGTTAAAGGTTTTGTCCATCTTTGGAGACATTTTTTTGTACTTGGGGTTAAAAAAAAAATTCAATTGGGTTTGATTAAAAATTTAGCACCGTTTGGCTTTTATAGGCTCTTTGATTCTTGGCACATTCAACTTTGATTTAAGGTGGCCACAGATCAGTTGAGAAGTTGTGCTTGTGCTCAATTCATGGAGTGTAAGGTGGTGGCCGAGTCTCTCCAGCAATCTCCAATAAAATACTCAAGACCTGCCACTTTGGTCCAGCTGCAATCAGATTTATGATGGGTGCATCCCGAGACACTGGAGAATGTAAAGTGCCTTTATAGGATTACAACACTCTGAACAATGTGGTACCTGGAGCACCCCATGCATATGAGAAGATTGCTGGAGAGACCACCACCTTATACTCCATGAATTGAGCACAGGCAAAACTTCTCATCTGATCTGTGGCCACCTTAAGTCATATATGTATCTCTAAAATGTGTATATACAATAATATTGTTAAAATGTAGGACACTTTAATATAATTCTAGCTCTGGGTGTATTGGTGAAAGGTACAACTTGGTGTAAGAGTCTTGAAATTCTAAGAGAGAACTGCTTTCTTTTCTGTCAAATACGTTCAACTTTGATGTTGTCTGTAGTCATAACTCAACAGAAAGGAGCTCAGAAAAAGACAGATAAAAGAGTTGAAAACTCTGCCGTCATTCAATCTGAATGGTCTCACTGACGGATTCTCAGCTAATTATTTCTGAAGCCAACAATAGACAGTGCAAAACACTGAGGATATGGAGGCAAAAATATTAATGACACACAATTGCAAAAAAGATGTTCTTACCCAAAATGCATGAATTTAAGGTAAAAAAAAAATTTGTCCTCGAAGATAGACAACCCCTTTTTAAGATTGTATACAATAATGAAAAGGTAAAGAGGCTCTGCAACAAAGCGGGAGTAAAAGTACAGATGAAGGTGTTTCATTCACCTGGGTGGTCACCGTTGATCGTAGGGCAAATGGATAGGCACTATGATCAACATTGACCATGCTTGATGGGAAGAAAGATGAAGAGACTGAAGGAGAAACAGGTTGATAATCTCCGGGTGCTGCTAAGAAGTCTGGGGTGCATGTGTGTTAAAAGATTGTAAATCTATACAATACATTTCAGAAGACTCTTTCTTCAGGTACATTATATTAAGAGACACCTACTCCGTTATATAAGGAAACGAAGATGACGGTAATCCCCGTGACTTCCTGGCAACGCCCGAGTATTGCAGCTTCTGTTTCTTCAATGTCTGAGGAGCACTCTACTCAGATGACTGCTTAGCTTCCTTCATTTGCTTCACCAAGCAAAACTTACAATATGTCTGCGACATGTCAAACAATTTGTGAAATGACATTTTCGAGATGATTTAGATTTGGTTCGGTGAGTGTGATCACATGGTAGAGGTTTCTTCTAAATATTTTGTGTTATGTTTGGGCCTTCAAGATGTCTATTATTGTCCATCCGTCATCCGTTTTGTTGCTGTTTGTCTCTCGTCTTTTCAACTCTTTCCATCTCTATTGCCTTTGGTGTCCAAAAATAAGACAACCAAAATTTATTGAAAATGTAAGCTTGATTGGGTTTCAGAATAATGGATGAAATATTCAGTGTGTTTTCTTCTTCACAGACAACTCTTGGTCGTGGATTCCCAAGTTTTGTAACTTAAGGGATTTTCGAAAACGTCACCCGCGGCAGTATGACGACACCAGTGGAAACATGGTTCACATCAAGCAGAAGCTGTATCATAATGGCCACCCAAGTCCTCGGCATCTTTGAGGGGCTATCTACAGACAGTATCCTCTACAGACAGGGGATGTAGAACTCTTCTTTCCTATTGAGGAAAAAGAAAAGCAAAAAAAAAAAACCCAGTGAATTAATTTTCCAAAATGGGAAGACAGTAGGAAACCAGTTTTATTTCCTTCTCACCTTCAGCTCCTGCCCTTATCTGGTAGGGTGAAGTACTCAACGGTTAGAGTTCCAAGGGAAAACCAGGACCTTGGTACATGTCTTGAGGCATCTGATTTTAGCATTGAACTTCTGTAAATATGTAAAAACAAAAATCAAGAAAAACAGAAATTATAAAAAGACGTGTCATTAATAATTTCAAAAGTGCAAGGTGTGGAAACCTCAAGACTTTCTCTATCTTTTGTGTGTGTCTGTAGTGTTGGGGGAGTGGAGGAATTGAGTGTCATTTATTGCTAATTGTCATTGATTCTAAGATCTGGTATGGGCACTGCAAGAAAAAATCATAACTCGTCCTTACAGTCACTGGTTTGTAGGTGAATTAATGTGTCTATTTTTGTGCCAAATTAAGGAACGTCCAATGAGGACAATAGTATCAATTAACACTGTTGTCCTCATTGACCTGTTCGTTCCCGTAGACCTTGTCCTACTGTTTGCTTGTGAGCAGAACCTAAAGCAGCATTTTAAAGGTGCAGCTCCACTTAGAGTAAAATATGAAAGTTGTATTTTTTACAGATCACATTTATTTTGTCCCCAAGCACATTCTTAATTGTGGAATCAACTAGTTTTCTAGATTTAGAAAAAAAAAATCTATGTAAAAAAAATAATTGTGGATAATGTACGTGTCTGACAGTTCCAACTATCTGTGGTCTTTGTTTTTTTTTTGTGAGGGTCATTTTCCAAATCTTAAATTTCAGCTAAAAATTTTGCAACTTTTCTGTTCTCCAATTAATTTGGAATTTAAATCACAAAAGTGGATTGATTGTAAGAGAATTCTAATTTGGCCAGATTTACAATATTCTTTGTGGATTTGTTTTTATTTAAAATTTTTGGGGAAATGTTTGTAATTTTTCATTTTTTTGTGTTGACATTGACATGAATAAAAAATGAAATTTTGGTTCTAATGCTACCTATTTTTCTATAGCCACAAATACAATTTTGGAATATTTGACGCCAAACTTTTTGATGTGAAAATTAAACCTATGCAAAAGGATAGTTTTACATAAAATTAGAAATTAAATTTCAAATTAATATATTAAAAGTAATAATAAAAGTTTACTTAATGTGAGGTCTGCCAGTGTTTGTAAAAGCTTCAATACTAATCGTTCATTTCCATAAATTATCCAAAAAGTCTACATTTATGATAGCATGGAAAGTTATATAGACCCCCAAGTTTTTCATTGGTCACTAAGATGCGTGGCTTATGAAAACAAAGAAAAAAGGGATTACAATCAGAGCAGGATAGCATGCCACCCGACAGATCACAATACACTTCAGTAAGTCAACTTTTTGGAATTATTTTTTTACTTATGATATTGTGTTCAGCTTAGAATTTTCACTTGTATTTTATATGTTTCTTCCAGTAATAATTCCAACATTTTAGACCAATATTTGTTTCCAACATTTGAGACCTATATTTTTGGGGGACAAAATTCTATTTTTTTTACTAGTAGAAATAATACATTCTTAATAGCTTTTGAAGCCAATACTTGAAATGTGACAACTTCCTTTCTTTTTTCTACAGCCAACAATATGCCTAGAGCTATAGATATTTTTTTTGGCCACTGCACCTCCTAACTTGCTATATAAACTCAAAAAAAAAAAATGCCACCACCCATTCCATTAAAGGGGTTGTCTCATGAAGAGGTCCTGCTTCTCAACCACCACCTGCAGGTAGACATAACTTGGTAGTCATTTACATGGATGGTTGTCCATTCAAGGCTAGGACTACACGGCAGATTTGTGACTTGATTGCCACAGTCATTGGGTTGCAATATGACCCCAATCCCTTGTATTTTGCAGGAACACATAACAAACTTTAGCCACACGACTTCTGTCGTGGCCTTAGTTGCCATGTAGCTCCAGCCAAAGGCTGGAGGATTGGTAATCGACTCACCTTCTGGGGAGGACAGTGTGAAAACCACTTGAATTCACACAGGAACCCTGGTAGACATTGTTTGGTCAGAGTGTGGGAACACATCAGGCTGGTATCCAGGTCAGAACTGGAAGAAGGGTCCATGAGCATTGAGCTTCAGCTGGAGCTTAGTGATCATGTAACCTACTTCCATTAATGGAACTGGTCTATCAAGGTGGGAATTGAGGCTCCTCTTCCTCATAGAGGGTGCTCTGATCACGCTAGGATGTCACTATGCCTTAAGTAGTTATTTTGATAGAAGTTGTCTTCATGAGACTTTTTCCTGCTCAACCAATGCCAATATCAGTAGTCATAGGAATTGCTCTTCAAAATGTGCCACTTTTGTGAATTTAACTACTCTATTTTATGTAATTTGAGGAGTGGACTGCATCTTTAAAACTTTTTGTAAGCTATGGCTGCCACTATGGTTTCTCATGACTTTTGACCTAGCTTCTGCATCAGTTACAGGAACCTAAGGAACCTCTCTACTCAGAAACCATAGGTTACAATCTATAACTATGCAGTGGAAATCTGGATTTCGACATTTTCTGTTAATTCTTTCTGTATGTTTCTTGCATTTGTTTTCTGTGAGGACATAAATTGATCTGAAGCTGATAACTGAATCGGTGGTGTTGATGGACCTGCATGAGAATGTAGCAGAACTCCTAGGATTTGCATGAAAGTTCTCTGACATTCTAATCATTCTTTTAGAATTTTTTGTCTTTGATTTTGGTATTTCCCTCACGAGTTCCTGTTTCGTTTGGTGTCACTTAGCTGGGTATACTGTATAATTGCACTCAGAATTTTTGAAAGGTTCATTGTGGTTGCATCTAACGGGCGTGCTGTCGTTGTATGTACGTACATGTATATTTATTTGTGTAGTTTCATTTCATGGCCCTAGTGTACATCAACTAGTTTATTGTTTGCTTATAACTGTCCTTAAAAATGAAAAAAAAAAGATATATTTTTTGTGGGTGAAAGATGAAGCCATATTTAGATTTGCTAAACTAGGATTTTTACATAATTGCATTTTAGTCCTAGCCAAGGCATAAGTTTTAGCTATTTTTCATGAAAAGCACTTTATTTTCACACCTCTGATATGACATTCATCTAGAGGACCCTGAATAAATCACTCTTGATAATGGAGGTTGGACTTTAAAAAAAAAAAAAAGAATCAAGACTCTGACCAAATAAAGGATGTTAGGTATATAGACAAGTATATATTGCATCAGAAGTCATTACATTTGTACTAAAGCATGAAGTTAGGAAAGCACTCTGTATTGGATAAGGCTTTGGACTGCCATGCATGGTGTTGAATGCCTTCAAGTATGCCCAGCCTATGCCTCATAATCCAAGCTCTTACCTATGAGCATATATAGAAATACACTCCCATGAGGTTCCAACAGGTCTTAGCTCTAAATTGTTAGCTCCAAATAGTATGGAACCTCAAGCTTGTCAAGCCTCAGCCGTATCCTGATCCTGGCCGTAAAGGTTCTAGCATGTTTTATTTCAGGATTTACTCTCCTAAGAAGCTCTGGTGATCACACATGGTTTGGAAGGTCTTCAAGATTGAGGGAAACCAAAGCTTAGGTTGTGTTTTTGGGGCTTCACAAAATGTAGTTATTTGGGGTTTGGTGTTGTTTTTTTAAAAACCATTGGAAATATTCTCAGAATTTGACAAGGCCTATCAAATCGTTCCTTACCTAGAACTTATAACAAATCCAATGCAGAAAGGTTTTTGACATTTTTCAAGAAATATGAGGCGTTGTTTGGTGGGATCCTCGACCTGTAGAGCTGCCATAGCTTTCTCGGTGCCATCAAAACACACATGGTTGGGGACAAAGTAGTCACCAAGCAATGTATTTTCTTGCTAATACAACAGTGGGCACATCAAGGCACAAGGGAAACTAAAACATCTCCAAAAGTCCTAGTTGGCATCATCTTAAACCTTTGAATCCTTTTGTGGTTGACCACTTCAGTGCTGGTGGACTGACGCTGGTTAGTGATGTCACCAGCTTTGTCTCTCCACCTTATTCTGTAGGATTGTGAAGATGTCTAAGTACGGTCATTATCGTAGTCACAGCCTATTGCTCTCCCCAATAATACGGAGAAATATGAATTCTAATGACCTTGAATGTTTTCTGAGATTATGTTGAGGCCTACATTACTTACTCTTTGATACGTATTAATCCCTGGCTTCCTCACCTACTTACTGCCTTTATTATTTCCATACTCAAATCTCTGTAGTAGGATTTGAATATACTGGCTATATCAGTCTTAAAGTCAACGCGTCTGTATATTTTTATATATGGAACTAGTGGTATGGCTGTATAGGTGCTTGTTCACCAATAAAAATGATACCTTTCTTTTGTAGAGATCCTATGTGCCAATCATGAGAAATCTAGTGTAGAAGCCATATGCAAATCAGGCCGGAAGTGCACTGGGGGCGTGTCAGAAACTGTCCACGCCCTCAATGATTTGCATATAACTTCTACACTTGATTTCTCTTGACTGGCATATCGGATTTCTACAAAAATCATATAATTTTTATCGGGACACCAGCACCTAAATAGTTATACAACGACTTCCATATGCTGACTGATTCCCTTTAAGTTGCCAGTCTTACTGTCTAGCTGGATCCTTTTTGGAATGAACTGAGAAAATACCATATGTATGTCTGGAGATTATTTTTCTGGATGCCCAGAGGTTATGAATGTATGATTACTGGGGGTTTGGCCACTTGTTGTTCTCCCCGACTTTCTCTGTGTGGATGGAGCCATGATGTGCACACTCGACCACAGCTCTATTCCCTTCCTTAGGACTGGAGGATATAGCTGTTTCCACCATCCGATATAAGTGAACAGAGCGGTGGTTGAACATGCTCTTTTGGACCACAATTCTTGGTGGAGTTCCCAAGGGTCAGACCCCCAGTAATCATATATTTATTAACTGCAATTTTGGATAAGTGATAAATGTATTTAGTGGAAAAACATATAATAGATGAGGAATGGTGGTGAGTTTATATGGGTGTTTTGATGTGCTAAGTAGTTAGAGTCTCCCCACCATGAGAAATAATGTAATTAGTTCCTCAATAATGCTCAAAATGAAGGGGCTGCACCTCCAGGCGCGCGCTGCGGCTTCTTTACAGTTTTTCCCTAGAGCTCCCATCCTCCCTTTATGGGGTCCCACCAGCAATGTATATCATCTGTAATAAGACTGGTATACAGAAGCATTTATAGTTAGACATGCATATTCTGAGAAAACGCCTGGGAGGTTTCGCAAGCTGCAGAGGAAGCACGGCCGGTGTTGCCATGACAACAATATCCACCAATCATGATACGCATCTCGTGCAACGTAAGGAGCTGCACAGTGCATTGTGCTAGATTGTGCTGGCCGGCCACACTTCTCAATGAGACGGCATTTCTGCTGCATTCCCAGGAAACTAGAATTGTTTTTGTTTTTTTTTCAAAAGGCCAGATATCATATAAGACTCTGTCTATACCTGCTGCCCATGATAATTCTGCGTATGTTCAGCAATAGTTTATAATTAGGGTATAAAATAACAATCATGGCTAATCTTGATGAAAGGGTCATTATGGGGTATGCAAAACAGGTCTACTTTTTAATTTATTTTTTTTTTAAAGTAACAGTGCTATCCATGTCCATCTGGTATGATAGTTAAGGCCTCTTTCACACTTCCGTTGTGTGGAGAGAGAGAGAGAGAGATAGAGAGAGAGAGAGAGAGAGAGAG
>VIAB01000234.1:199370-213232 GCA_009801035.1 Oophaga pumilio
CTGCAGATTTTCCGCTGCAGATTACAGCTGCAGATTACTGCTGCAGAATTTAGTCCTGTGTGAACTTACTCTAAAAGTTTCTTCCACTTCTTAATTTTATCCCCATTTTTATTGGCATTTTATTGAGGACATTATTAAAATACTTTTTTTGTGCTTTATGAAAATTGACTTTATTTACAAACAAATGTTCGAGGGAAAAAATGCATATTTTTCTCCCAAAAACATATTTTTCTATCCCATTGATGCAGGATTGATTATGATTCATCATCTTCAATCGTGACATTTTTTAAAAAATAAATAAACGGTTGTCTTTTTTGACAGACTCTTTTATTGGATGGTCACCAGGTGATTAAATGATCATGATCACAAGTTTATCATCTGTGCTGTTGGGTGATATGGCAAAAAGTGTCCAAATTCCCTGCAGCACCACCGCAGGAAAAATGAAGCATTGCACACTGCCCTATTGCAATCAATTGGCTGCCTGTATAATGCACCAATATATTGGGTCCTCCAAGGTAAGAGACACTCTTGGCTGCTGGGTGGATTTTGTAAACCAGATGACCCCTTAACAATTAATTGACTACATTTATTTCTGACCTACCCTGGAGAAGTAAAATGTAGAATCTGGTTCCTTCTGGTGACATCTTTTGGGAGGTCTTTGCCTGAACTCGTTTTTTTTTAACATGTGGCCCAGTTTTGTCTCGATTGGTAACCCTTTAATGTGCTGACATTGAGGTTATTTGTGGGCTTTAGTTTTTGGATACTTTTTGTTTAATTTCATTGACTAGTAAATTTTTGTTGCTTGCAGTGTTGGACCTTATGTGACCGTGTTGTCACCTTCTGTACAGTTATAGTTGTATGTAGTTAATCCTGTATACTGCAATGGTAATGTGATGGAGCAAGATATGCACTGGTAACTTAGGCAATGTATATTTGTGTCTGCGATATCTAGATTGTTTTCAGGACCTACTTGTTTTTTTGCTAGAGCAGACAGCGTCTACAAAACCGTGTCTCAGTCTGTGGGACCCAACGTGGCATAACTAGAGTCCGATGGGCCCCAGCCCAAAATTTGAACCTGGGCTCCTACCTGCCCTTGTACGTTCTAGATCCTATAAAGATACACGTTTTCCCCCATGCGATAAAGTCTCCCATCCTGGCCCCATCCAGTAATAATGTCCACCATTCTGGCCCCTTCCAGTAATAATGTCCACCATACTGGCCCCTACCTGTAATAATTTTCCCCATCCTGAGCTCCTTCCAGTAATAATGTACCTATCCTGGGCCCTTACAGTAATAATGCCCCCCTTCCTGGACCACATGCTCTAACAATGTTCCCCATCCTGGGCCCCTTTCTGATATAATGTTTCCCATCATGTAATAATGTCCCCCATCCTGGGTCCTTTATTTGGACCTGGACCCCCACCTGCATGATGGTCAGATGTATGGGCCCCTGTACCATTCTATATCCTATAAAGGCATGTGTGTTCACCCCCCCATCCTGGCCCAATCCAGTAATAATGTCCAATATCATGGCCCCTTCCAGTAATAATATCACTCATCCTGGGCCCCTTCCAGTAATAAAGTCCCTATCCTGGGCCATATGCTCTAACAATGTTCCCCTTCTTGGCCCCTTCCTGGTATGTTTCCCATCATGTAATAATGTCCCCTATCGGACCTGGACTCCACCTGTATGTTGGTCAGACGTTGGGCCCCTGTAGCATTTTAGATCCTATAAAGGCATGCATGTTCACCCCCATGTGATAAAGTCCCCCATCCTGGCCCAATCCAGTAATAAAGTCCAATATCCTGGCTCCTTCCAGCAATAATGTCCCCTATCCTGGCCCAATCCAGTAATAATGTCTAATATTCTGGCCCCTTCCAGTAATAATGTCCTTCTTCCTGGGCCCCTTCCAGTAATAATGTCCCCATCTTGTGCCCTATGCTCTAACAATGTGCCCCATCTTGGCCATTTCCTAGTATAATGATTCTCATCATGTACTAATCTCACCCATCCTGGGCCCTTTATTTAATAACGTCCCCCATTAAGGGCCCCTTCCTATAATAATGTCTTCCATCCTGGGAAAGTTCCAGTAATAATGTCCTCTGTCCTGGGCCCTTCCAGTAATAATGCCCCCCCCATCCTGTAACAATCTTTCCATCAAGGGATCCTTACTGGTATAATATCCCCCATCCTGGTACAATGCTCCCCATCCTGGGCCCCTTCCTGATATAATGTCTCTCATCCTAAGCCCTTTCATGGTATAATGCCTCCCATCCTGGATGTATGGCATCCCCTCTACAGCTGCCACAGAAGCCAACAGCTGACTTCAGTGTGCCGGCACGGGCGACTCATGACGTCTCTGCCATGCATCGCGTGTCACAGGCAATCCGACGTCTTCTGCTGGCCTCTGATTAGCTGGTAGCGTGTATTGCAACACAGGTATCCGGCGGGTCTCTGCTTAACAAAATATTTCAACTGAATGTATGTCCCAGGACACATATCCAGGTGAATTAAGCACTGGCATTGACCGGCCCCCCTCCTGCACGGGCCCAGTCTCACCATGTGCGACCATGATCGTTACGCCCTTGGGACCTACTGTATCCATGCATTACAATTATTTTTAATGAGAACTTTGTAATGCCTAATTTCTCCTGCGGGGGCTCTGCAGGTAAATTACACAATTTTTGCTTTGTTCTCCAACAGATTTCAGCTGATTGCCCAAATACTCAATGATCAACTTTTTACATTTTTGCTAACTCTTCCTTAAAACAGGAGGACCTCCTTAATATTCAGAAGAATTGGCATATCTTCCAAGTGCCACCAAAACATCCTGAAAAGTTGCTGTTCCAGGAGGTTTCTTGTGAATGATACTGAGATGCTCTGTCATCGGACATGAAACAAGCCATGAAGGAAACATGGGTGGTGTACAGATTGCATGACTTATACAAAGGCTTGGGTGGAAAACGTTTGCCGCACAATTACCATCTCCCAGAAAGACTTCTGTAAAAGATGGCAAGCATGACTTATTTCAAGGGACCCGTCTAGCATAAAATGATTGTCCTAAGCAGACAACCCCTTTAATGTCCCAAATTAGTAACTAATTACCATTCTAGGACATGTCCTAAATATTTTTTTGAGAAAAATGTCCATTATTTTTTTCATTGCAGTATTCTGGGAGTGCATATCAATGCCACCAGCCCTCTTGCCCAATGCGGAGTGACCCCACCTCATGTCCATACATGGTGGAGATTTAGTGATGTCACCCTCTGCTGGTATCTGTTGGTAGTGCTGTTTAGCGGGAGTCTACATTTTGTAGAGTCTCCCTTTAAATTAATATTACGTGCTTTTTTCCCTAAGAATAACAATACAATCTAGTGTGCACTGTTATTGACATGAGACTTGAGGAATCATGGGATGAAGGATTGATTGTGGATATTTCGGCTGGAGATGAGTTTCATCTAACGATCTGCACACATTAGTATTTTTGCACATTGAGAATCCTATGTAGTGAGCGGTTTCAGCCTTGGAGGCCGGGTTTGGCTGGATTCTCTGTTATCACTGTGATAAAGTTGCATATTGTGACAGGTTGTCCCAGTAGAAACTCCTTCCGGAAAAGTTGGGGTTGTTTGTATGTATGTAGCTTTTGTCTTCCAATCCGAAATGTATTTTGGGCAAATCGGGAACGTTTTCCCTAGAATAAAAAGTTCTTTTTATACTGGGAATCTAATGGTGCCCTTAGAAAGCGAAACCGGGGGGGCATTATTGTACCAAAACTATTACCAACATAGTGGCAAATTTGAGCACAGAAGAAACAGGCTCCTAACTCCTAGACTTTTCAAGTTCAAGAACGGGCTAAGGGACTTAGTAACTAAGTTCTTCTGAGCCCCATCTTGAACGTTCTCCCTACGCTCCATTCATTGACTATGGGACTGTGGGACTGCTGGTGAGCACCATAGCCCCATTTTCGAGACCCCCAGCAATCAGTAAATTATCTCCTATCCCATAAATAGGGGATAATTTACTATCTTGAGGATGATCCTTTTTTAAAACAGTCATCTCCTTCTGTTACCTTGTAGAAATTTTGGGCAGTAACACAACATCACTTATTTCTGCTCCACTTGCTAGAGTTTGGCTCACAGCGAAATTGCCATAGGTTCATGCAGCTGGTTTACAGCCAGGTAATTACTCACTAATTAGTAGAATTCGGTGGCTAATTACATAATGGATTAGATGTAATTCGGAGTTGACTGACACTGACAAGTTCTAAACAAATGAAAATGTCAGTACGAGAAAAGTCCCGAAGGTGAGGACCGATCCTACACACCGAAACCTGCACAACAGCCCAAAATGAGTTCTTTATAAATATGTCTCATATAGCAAAGACTTTGATCAAAAAGACGCCATTCCATAGGGTGATAGGACATCACAAAGTGAGGGTCCCTAGAGTTCAGCGCCTGTAACTAAAAGTGACCCTCACTACGGTGGCCTGTCTTGGTCAGCTCTTCAATGGTTGTCTTGTAATACCACATTTCCCCTATGGGTGTCACTGTGGGTAAAACGTATGCCCAGCGGTAGGTTTGTCTGTAGCAATATCAGCCAATCAGCAATCAAGAGCTACACACACATCAATCCGCTAATTGCTGGCTGGGATGACTGTTTTTAAAGAGCTACTTGTCTTCATGAGGCATCACTTGTAAAAAAAAAATTACATTAGGACATGCAAAAAAAGGCAAAAAAGACAATGGGACTACACAAGTTTCACTTAGCGTTAGTTAATTTATTAAAAAAATAAAGTATGACAACAGATGTAGAGTATCCCTATGTTCGGATATAATTTACTCAATGGGGTTGTCCGAAATTAGAAAAACATGGCTGCTCTTTAGCGCCACTCTTGCTCACAGGTCATGTGGTATTACAGTTTATCCTCATTCACTTTACTAAAGCTGAGCTGCTATACCAGATACACGTCATTGACACCCTTTAAAATGTTAGGCAGTTGTTTAAAGTGTAACTCCACTTTTAACAGCATGTACAATAAAAGTTTGTGGAATTAGTGGCGCTATATAAATGAGTAAAATAAATAAATAAAATAAACTTTACATATACTTTAAAGGCGTTGTCCAGCCGTAAGGTACAAGTTTGCAGTCACACTGCGCACTGTTGGGATTATCCGATACTTGGGCTAGGAGCGGCAGGCATGTGACTTGCATACATGTGGTCACATGCCAACTAGTCGTACGCGACCGCTCTCCATGCAAGTGAATTGCGTGAGGCCAGATATGTCTAGTTTACCTGGTGCCAGCACTGGAGAGTCTTCCATCTTGCATAGTGACTGCAGACTTGTGCCCCAAAAACCGGAAACCCAATTAATTTGCAGTTTTCGACTAATATTCAGCTCATTGTGGTTCCTCCATTCCTAACCATAGATGTTTTAGAATTCTGCCGGTTGCCCTTGGAAACAGACAACACTTGAGTTCTGGGTGACTTAAGAGCTTAGCTTTAACTGTCATCTGAGCTCCCACAATGCACTGCTTTTTGAAAACCAGCAGAAGTCGTAATTTTAATGGAAAAGAAAACATGAAATTAAAGGGGTATGCCCAGCTCCAAGATCCTATCCCAATATGTAAAAGTGTGTAATAATATTAGCAAATACCTCCAATTAGAAATGTATAGTTTTTCTGATTCACTATGTCTCTTTCCTCATGTGCAGGCATTGCAGGATGTTCGGTATCCATGGCTACGACCACTAGCAAAATAACTGTTACTTTATCAGTGGACATAACCAGGGATACCTAAGGTCCTGCAATGCCTGCACATGAAGAAAGAGACATAGCGAATCAGAAGAACTATACTACTTCTCTAACTGGAGGAATTTGCTAATATTATTGTTATTACACTGACTACATATTGGGATAGGATCTTGGAGATGGGAATACCCCTTTAAGTACGAGATAAAGATCACAAAGTCCTTGTCAGATTACTGGATATTTTATCTAGAGGTTTTTTTAACTTTTCCGCTTTTGTGAAATTGCATGTTGTTCAAATATGGAGTTTTCCTTTAATTAGCAGATTCCTAATTAAAAAATATTAATAGACCTGCTCCAGTTATCTTCTAAAATAGAGCAGCCGTGGGAATGTCATCACTTGGGTCCTTGCTATGTGTTTTACCTATTCATAAGATATGGACTGTTCTGCATCCATCACCGATCTGTCTCCGCTCCTGACTTATCTAGCTTAATAAATAATAACATAAAAATCCTGGAACAACGTTTTCTAATACCCCTGTGCTGCGATGTTCCTCTGTTATTCCTCCTGGAACAATTTGTATGAAATGACAATTGGGTGCTACCATTTGCCTTAGGCCTCTTTTTTTCTCACGTACCAGAAAAACGGACTGATGTCATCGGTTTTTCTCGCACTTGGAGGAAACAAAAAAAGCTTCTCCTCCTTCTCCATTCTGACAGTCTGTGAAAATCATCCGAGTGGGGTCCAATTTTTTCATGGACCCATAGACTTGAATTGCCAAAAAATCAAGTATGACCCCAAGAATGACCCCATGGACTATGACAGGTATGAGTACAATCGTGAGCATCACAGAAAGCACTCATACGAGACAATCGGATGTCTGAATGAGGCCTTATTAAAGGGGTGTGTAACCTCTACAGACTGCCACTGATTGGACCATGAGTGTGAACAAGTAGACGCTCAGTTAGACATATCGGGAGAGATGACAGATCACAATATTCCAGCATCTAAACATGTCCAGCAACTCTTTTACCGTGTAGGCCAGAAAATTTACAAAAATGTGTCCTCAATAACAATGCAACTTAAGGCAGAGCACAGACCGGAAGTGTTGTCATAGGGAAACAGGCTGCCCATAGACATCAGATACTGTAAAAGTCTGTAGATTACGGCACGATTGAATATTTATGGCGGCCTCCCGATGTCGGGGCAGAGAAGGATCCAACCTGTTGACTTTAAATGGCCGATCTTCTTGTCCGTAGGCAGAAAACAAGTAGGCAATATAGGAAGCCTGAGCTGTGTATGGAGGAGTTGGGAGAACTACTGGTCCAATGATCGTTCGGCCGACAACTATCTAATATGTATTTAAAGAGTTACTAAACTTTCATAAAAAAAAAAAAAAAAAAAACCAGGAATGAAGATAAATTTACAAATAAAGCGTGTTGCAAAGTTTCATAAATTTCCATACTGGAATCATTATTAAAATAAATAAATAAAATTTGAGTTACTCTTTAACCTGGAAGATGAGAATGAAGAATATTAAACCACGTTTATGTAACTTTTCCCACAAACACTAAAGAGTGCTTTATAGTCAAAAATGTTGTTATAGAGGGGTTGTCACCTGCTTGGGATCCCCCCGAACAGCCGGAGTGGAGAGCCACTGCCAAGAATAGCTCCGACTTATTGGACTTCCCCTCTAATATATAGATGTCACAGGACCTGGTTTTTTATAGCTTTGCTCCTGCATTTGGCAACTTGAAAGGAAACATAGGCTATGTTTCCGATGAGTTTTTTATTTTTTAATTGATCTGCTCCAAAATCCTTCTCAAGCCACTTTGCTGTTGATTTGGGGAATTTTTTTTTATTTCATTTTTTCCTGAAGAGGTTTTGAATATCACCTATTTGGAAAAAAGAACGTCACTTTTTTTGTGTGGATCCTAATGGAATCTTCTCCACACTGGGCACTGTCACATGAAAAGACTGCAAAAAAAACTTTTCTAAACTCTTCCTTTTGCTGAAACCTTTTGAAAACACCAAAAACTCTGTTAAAAAAGTAATGTCTACTGCAAAGGTTTAGGCTTAGGAATCAGCTGAATATTTACATATTTGCTTGAAAAATCTAGTAAGCCTCCGTGGCACGAGCGTTATGGCACTTTATAGAATAAACCTGATTATTCCTAATTTACTTTTAGGTTATTTTACTAAGCAAAAAGAGATAAATATGTTAATTCAAAGCTAAATACTGTGAGATATAAAGCATAAAAGCCGGTGGAGAGACTGTCCTTAACTGATGATTCATTCTAGTATTATATTTATCATTCTCATTCCTATTATATCGATTCAAATTGAAATTCCACCCGATCGCTGGAGACTGGACTCTTGTTGGTGGTCGCTGGATGTGACTCATGATAAACGTGCAGTCAGACGGCCGTATAAATCGGACCAAGATCGGATCACAGTGCTCGGACTGGCCAGCGGCGCTCCCCACCCTAACGTGACAGCTTCATATATTTCTATGCAACTGTCACGCTCGGGCCGGGAGAGCCGCCAGGCAGTCCATGTATTGCGTCTTGATCTTGGTTCAATTTATACGACTGCGCCCTAAGACCATGACCTGTCCCTTCTTTTTAGTCAATTTAGCCTCCCGTGAGAGCTCTTGGGGAGCAGAAGATTCAGAATCAAACTTGTAGGTGGAATTTCCTTTTTTGTTATTTTTTCATGGTTGGTCATGGTATGGATAAACTGCAGAGCTTTGTGACTGCATCTATTTGTATAATCTTTAGCATTTAGTGATTTTTTTTTACTATGCACCATAGCTAAAAATCAAAATGGGACCCCTTTGGGTGCTGGTTCCAACCACTTACACCTGCGCTTCATGGTTAAGTGGTGGTTGGCACGGTCATGCTCAATCTGATTTGATTGACATCTCTGCGGATAGGTGATGTTATTCCAAGGCTTATGCTCCTCAATCGTACTGAATTGGGCATGCTTGGGGTGGGACTTATTAGCCTCCTCTTCCTTGACTGAAGAATAGTAATTTGCATATGGCACAAGCCATCTTTATGTTACTTTTTTTAACAAAATTGGGCCAGTGTTGGAGCTAATAATCATGTTTTTAGAAAGTATTGAAGTAAAAAAAAAAGGATGATATTGGTGGCACTTTGGGAGGAGCGAGTTTCCTTTAAAACTGAATTGAGACGTCTGTGAGACACAGTCCAAGTATGCACTGATCATGGGTCTCCTGATCTGAACTCTTGGATCAGGAGACCCATGGCCTATCCAGACATCGCGGTCTGTGCTTGGACCGTGTTTCGCAGACCCCCTGAAGTTGGCCATAAGGAGAAACTTCTGTTACACCTTTATTATGTCATACACACTCCAAAATCCAGATTTTTTTCTTGCCACCCCTCCAAATTAATCCTTCTTATAATCTATTCTTCTTTATGACTGTTATTGTGTAATGGCTGTTTATAAATGTTCTGATCTGGTGCCAATTGCCCTTATGCAACGCGGATAATTAGAGATAAGCCTTGATATTAGTTAGTCCAAGTGAATGGAATAAAAGCAATGGTCCCGCTGGTTAACCTGCATGTTCTTAACATTTACTTTGGTTAATCCCATGTGAAATAGAAAGGGTTAAATAGTGAACTAACACAAAACGGGGGAATTTTCCAGATGATCAAAGTGGTTGTTTTACAGTGGAATGGAAAGTGTGACACTTCTTACTCATTTAACTTTATTGTCCCCCCCTCTAAAGTTACTGATGAACATGTCTGTCCTTCTATTCTGAATCCAATGGCCCCGGAAAGCAAACGGGGGGCACAAGAAGATGTGAGGCAGGAGTAACCTCAATACTGTAAGAATTTGCCCGAAACAAAACTATTGTTCAAACAAAACCACGTGGAAATGTGACCGTAATAAAAAGAGGTTTTTGCTCTTTGGATGTTTGTGCTTTTATTTTTTTTGCTTGTGATTTACTATTTTGCCATTGGACCTGATGCTTGTTCACACTTGTAGGGTTCCTTCACTTTACATGCATGGATTTTGTGGTCTGCATATTGTGTCAGGGCATGCTGAGAAATGTAGTCCTACACCTCTGAATTAAAGGGGTTTACAGGATTAGAACATGCATTTTTTATTCTAGAACATGCGCCACACCTGTCCGTGGATTACGCCTGGTACTGCGGCTGTGCTCCTTTGGAATTAATTTATTTTGTTTTAAGGATATGTACAATTTTCCATTTTGTATATTGTTACTTTGTTTCCTAAAATCAAAGTTTAAAATATTGTACCATTTTGCTGCAGCACGGTGCCTGCAAGCCCTTTGTCTTTTGCAGAAATAGCTTCTGCCTCTTAGGATTCTCTGTTTTCCCTTCTCTTTGTGTTAGAGATAACAAAAGGCAGGGAAGGAGGGGTTGTACACATATCAGCAGTAGAGAGGGGAGTAAGTATATCAGGGAGGGCAGAGAAAACAGCCTATGGACAACACGTGGTGAGGAAAGTACAGTATTACAGCTGTGCTGATACAGGTAAGTTAAGATGGCAAAACCCTGGAAATACACACAAAGCTCACATCCAGCCTGTATTACCAAGAGGGACACTCCCCAAGGATAAAAATCTGAATCTCGAATCAAGATGAAAACGACATATTGGCCAAGTGATCTGAAAAAAAAATGAAGAAATTAATTGTACAGTTTATTAATTAGAAGTAACCACTCTATAAAAATATTTTTTTCCCCAATGTCAAAGGTGTCCATATCTTCTTCACAACTGTGGACAGTTGTGGCACAATTTTTCCTACCCTGTGCAATGTCTTTGGCTTTGCACATACAGGTTGGAAATGCAGAGGATTTTCCATGAAGATATTCCAGACATAAAATTTGCTGTGTATAAAGTGTAAGGGAAAAGTCAGACGGCCGCATAACTCAGATGAGGATCGGAATGCAATGCTCGAACTGGCCGGTGGCTCTACCGACCCAAGCCTGGCAGCTGCATAGAAATACATGCTGACATGCTTGGGTGAGGAGAGCCAACGGCCAGTCCAAGCATTGTGATACCATCCCCATCCGAGTTATGCAGCTGTCTGACTCCTCCCTAATAGATGAGACCTTATGACATCTATTTCATACACTACGGAGAAGATTAGCAGTATAAAGTGGCATTACAGATATGACATCCGCAGGTTGGTAATTTTTATTGGTTGTCATCCAGTTTTACCATACAGAAATATTAATAGGAGGATTTCACCTAATTTTAAACTAGTATTGTTCCTCTCCGCGAGTGACCTAATCGTAGATCGTGATATGCCTGGTCCAGGGTGTGTGGGTGGAGATGACACCTGCGCTAAAGACAACCAATGAGAAAACTCCAGCGTCATGTGATCCGCCCCCTCAGGTCCTGCATCATGACACAACGAATCATCTTTTGGCTGGAGTGCTCCTTTAAGGAGTAGATTTCCTTTAGAAGTGCTAGAAATCTTCAGGGAATTTAGGATGACCCAGTTCAAAACCGTGAAGCATTTCTTCATTAAAGTGTTAAATTCACATTACTGAACCATAGAATTTGAGTTATGAAAACTGTTGACGCAGCTGAAATTTATTTTTAAGTATTCATTAATGGAGTTTGAAATGTAATTTTCCTGTGATGTAAGACTAGAAATTGGCCAGAGCAACATCATGAGCAGACCTGTGGCTTGTGGAGCAGATGTCCCCGGGCGCTCCGTCTGCAAGTCTACTGCGTCAGGCCAATTCTCGGTGGCATCCATCACTGAACAATGGCCAAACTTAGGCTCCACTCACCTCTGCGCTTGTTATTTGGATATTTCTGTGTCGTTTTCAATACAGAAATATACAAATGTTGGCAGAACTGGAAATCACACATGGCGGAAACTAATAGCACCTAAAGGACTCCATTGGCTAGAATGGGGTCATTGGGGTTGCCATAATTTTGATCAGAAAACTAGTACGGCATGCATGAAATTCAACCGCCTAATCTTCATAGCACAAGTGGGAGGAGTATGGAGGCCCCTAAAGATATCACATGGCCGGGCCGCAGTCCTGTTAATCTACATCTATTTTGTCTAACCAGCTTTAGTCCTCATTCACACATTTGTGTTTAAACACGTACATGAAAAACTGGTATCTTCATCAGTGTTTGGCCCGTGTGTCCGTTTTTACCATCACTATTTGGTCCGTGCGTCCGTTTTTACCATCACTATTTGGTCCGTGCGTCCGTTTTTACCATCAGTGTTTTGTCTGTGTGTCCTTTTTTTGACCATTAGTGTCTAGTCCGTGTGTCCATTTTTACCACCAGTGTTTCAATGGTGTTTGGGCCGTGTGTCCGATGTTACCATCAATTTGCTCAGTGTTTTTCACAGAATAATAAAGAAATAAATTACTAAAGCTTCTTCTATACTATGCAATGTTAAACACGTAAAACACACTGTTGCTGTCTGAGCATTGTGTGTGTTTTGCACGGACCCATAGACTTGTATTGGCCTTTGTCATCTGAGCTGTTAGAAAAAAAAAATGGATATTACTCCTCGAGTTTTGCACAGACACACGTTCCATGATAATACACGCACATGTGAACAGCACCATAGATTATAATGCGTACATGTTGTACTCATGAAAGATATTTTCATTAATAAAAAAAATGGCTGAAAACTAGTCTATCAAGGATGTAAAAACGGACACGGCTATGTAAATGCAGCTTTAGCTTTGCCATATTGGGCTTCCAATCAGGTCCATGGAGCAGGGGTAGGCAACGAATTTTCCCAAGGGGCCACATGAGAGACAGAGACTGTTGTGAAGGCCAAACCAATAGACAAATTAATTCTGCTCAATATTAACATTATAATTATTTATATTCATATTAATTGTATCACTTAATATTGAGCAGAATGAGGGATGCTGACATCCTGTTACATACTGTAAGAGCCCTCACACAGCCCCCTTATATACCGTAAGAGCCCATACACAGCCCTTTATATACAGTATGAGCCCCCACATATCCTCCTATATACAATATAAGCTCCAAAATAGCCCCTATACAGTATGAGCCTCCACATAGCCACCTATACAGTATGAGCCCCAACATAGCCCCCTATATACAGTATGAGCTACCACCTAGCCTCCTATACAGTATAAGTCCCCCACATGGCCTCACTATATACAATGAGCCCTCACATAGCCTCCTATACAGTATGAGCCCCCCACATAGCCTACTAAATACTCAGTATGACCCCACACACAGCCTTCCTATATACCGTAAGGGAGCCCACACAGCCTCTTATATGCATTGTGAGCTCCCACATAGCCTACTATACAATATGAGCCACCACATAGACAACTATATACAGTATGAGTCCCCATATAGCCTCGCTATATAAAATGAGCCCTCACATAGCCTCCTATATACAGTATGAGCTACCACAAAGCCTCCTATACAGAATGAGCCCCTACATTGCACCCTCTGTATACAGTATGAGCCCCCCACATAGCCTCTCTGTATACAATGAGCCCTCACACAGGCTCCTATGCAGTATGAGCACCTACATAGCCTCCCATATACAGTATGAACCCCCAGTCTTCTATATACAATATGAGCCCCCACACAGCCTCATATATGCAATGAGCCCCAACATAGCCCCATATACAGTATGAGCCCACCAAATGGCCTCTCTATATACAATGAGCCCCCACATAGCCTTCTAGATACACAGTATGAGTCCACTCACAGCCCCCTATATAACGAAAGAGCCCCCACAAAGCCTCCTATGTGCAGTATGAGCCCCCACATATCCCCCTATATACAGTATGAGCCCTCCACATAGCCTCACTATATATAATGAGCCCACACATAGCCTCCTATATGTATAGGAAATATAGGGATATTCTTGAGCAAAACCTGTTTCAGTCTGTCAGTGATTTGAGACTGGGATGAGATTCACCTTCCAACAAGACAATGACCCAAAGCATACTGCTAAAGCAACACTTGAGTGGTTTAAGGGGAAACATGTAAATGTTTTGCAGTGGCCTAGTCAAAGCCCAGACCCTAATCCAATTGAGAACCTATGGTCAGACTTGAAGATTGATGTTCACCAGAGGAAACCATCTAA
>VIAB01000234.1:226511-259708 GCA_009801035.1 Oophaga pumilio
TAATGAATGTGTCTCCCTTCCTTCCATCTGCTGCTGAAAAATAACATTCTGCTTGTAGCAGTCACAAGGGTGAGCTCACTGCATACATATTTATATACAGCGCAGACAAAAGGGTGCAAAATAAATAACTGAACAGCAGATCGCCTCCTTTGCAGGAGACTAGGCTACTTGGGGCAAAGGTCAGAAGTCTCTTAATTCTGGAAATTCACAGAGTTGAGTAGTATAGATATATAACACCGATTCAGTGAGAGTACTAGCCACTTTAGTCAACAACTGTGACCTGGGATTTTGGATGGTTGTGACTGGAGCAGGGCATAGTGAAATCAAGAACGGCTGGGATTTTTTTGGGGCATCTACTACATTATAGAATGGGTTCATGTTTAGCAAACCATCTTAAAAGACCAAGTTGCATGTTTTCATAGTAGGGGTTTATTAACTACAAGCAAATGTTTACAAGAACACCTGTCACGTGCCATAACTGGTAAAAACCCTGGTGTAGATGCCGCTGTTCTCCTGAATCCGGCGACGTTTTTCTTTTGTTCCTGTGCCTCTTCGTTCTCGAGATATGGTCTCCTCTTCCTTGTATAAAAATTTTAGTCTTTATAGCCAAGTAGGAGTGGTCATCACCGCTTCTGTGGTCGCCTGCTGAAGAGCCATGGCCAGTTGGCTAGCAAGACTAGATTTTCACACACTGAAGAGGAGGTCATATCTCAGGAACGGAGAGGCGCAGGAACAAACGAGAAACAATGCCGGATTCAGGAGAACAGCGGAGTTTACACCAGGTCAAAAGAATTACATTTTTAAGTGACAGGTTCTCTTTAAAACATAAGGATAGAAGAGTGAGCTTCTTGAGAAGTAGCGTCTATCTGCCTTTATCTGTGTGTCCACTCTTAGAGACAGGATTTGTAAAGCAGATCTTATAGCTTGTGCAGAAGATGTGATGGATCTAATTAACCCATAGTATGAAAATGTGGAATCCCCCTTTAAAAAGAAACTTGACGACACAATAGAATAATACAGAGACGCTCGGAGACACCGAGTTCATCTGATTTATATAGATGCCTCTCAATTTTTTATGATGACATAATTCTCTACATTCGGCAGGGATCCTTTACAGCAGCTTCATTCAGGGTAAAACCAACGTCAAACGTTTCTACAAAACATTAATAATTATGGCTGTCATAAAACAAATAAAAAAAAATGAGAAGTTCGTTAGGGAATGAACGGTGAAGAAGACATGGCGTTTCCTGAATGGAAGAGCTGTGTGATTTGCAGCCATTGCTCCACTTTGTCCTCACGGATACAGAGAAGGCGCTCCGCTGACCGGGTCATGGACAGCTGCCGGCTAATCTGGCTAGTCACGAGGTCGGGGTTCATTGGTCACCGAGACATTCCCAGATTTTCATACAGGGGTTCCCTCTATATGAGGAAGCAGAGGGTTTCTTCCAGGGTCTTTCCCCTCTTCCTTGCCCTCTGCTTTCAGCCATTCCATCTTCTGCTGGTGTTGCCGGATTGCGTCGGCCACGCGGGCATCAATCATGGCTTCTGTTAAGACGCCATCTTCTGAGGCGTACGCGGCAGCCTGGAATATATACAATACTGAAGGTTATACAACAAGAAGGAAAGCAGATCAACAAGAGTTCTAGAAGACAGACGTGTACGTCATGTGCAGTCACAAAGGAAACTCCGAACATAAAACCTATAGGTAGATGTTGGCCTATTTACATTTAAAAGGGGTTCTCTGCTTTGAGAAATCCCTACTTGAAAGAAGGATTCCATAAATCAGATCACAAAATGATTCCTCTGCTGGTTCACCTTAACAATCAGTAATCTGTGGGAAAACCTGGCGGGAAGTGTGAAATTTCACTGCAGCACCTCCACAGGGGAAATTAAGCATTACACAGTGTCTCCCAAAAATGTATTCCTTTTCTGAGTAAGGCCTCATTTAGGGCATGTGAGCCGAGGCCTTTTACTGAGATTTTGGAGAAGAAACTTAGCAGAAACTTTACATTTTTGAGTAGGATTTGGAGAGTTTCTACTCAGTTTTTTGAAGAGTTTTTGGAGCAGAAATTTTCAAATGCTCCTCAAAAACCTTCAGTTTCAGCGTACAAAACTGAGCAAATAGACTTTGCGTGCACAAATTCAGTTTCCTCTCAAAAAACTGTTCCATAAAAAAAAAAAGCTTGTGTGCACATACCCTTAGACACCAAGTGATTTTTTTCAAATACAAACAAAAAAACAACTTGGATTTACATCAGACTTTTAGATCAGATTTTAATTTTTTTTTTTTTTGCATATGGGAAATTTTCTTGAGCTTCTATCAAACAGTAATGAAAATTGAACAGAACTTAGATGCAACTAGAATGATACCATAGAAATGTCCAATTTCTTTTTTTCACAGACTTGCACTAGCGAGTTTGGATCACTGGTCATCCGTGTTTTGGTGTGGACCGCTCGTGCAGCAAAAATACACAGACGTGTCAACAGCCCCAAAGACTAGAATGGGGCTGTAAAAACATACGCGACAGCCCGTATCCATCTCCCTTTGAAGTCCAGACACGAGACATATGGGCCTTTAATTAGTAAGCGCAGGGCATCTGCAGAAATAACAGTCAGTGCGGGGAACTAGCATCACTTGCACAGATTTCACGAGTAAATTCAGTGCCCGCCGCTTGTTGTTTAAAATCGGGGTGATGCTACAACGCGTTTTGATCCTACATGGGCGATTCTTAAAAAAAACTTCAGGTTAGGTCAGGATTTCTGCTTACAGATACGTTGCACCAATTTTCTTAAGAGATAGTAAGTCCCCCGGAAAACATGGAAAAACACGCTCACTACGGATTCTCCTGAGTGGCCCTGTGCTCTGACGCTTACCTGCAGAACGATGCAGGCGGCACTGTGATGCAAGTGTCATCTTAAAGGAGACATGATGACGCAACGCACAAAGTCGATACATTGAACTGTATCCATGTGTGAATGATTCAGTGGTGATGCAGGGAGCCAGGAAGGCTCTCTGCACAGGGGCATATGCCCTTGCTATCATTTTGGAACAGTAGTGTGGCGGCATCCCGGGGGAGGTGTCAATGTCACCCTGGTAAGGAAACATTGCCCTATTCAGAGGCTAGTATCATCAGTATGAGGGTATAGGGACAAGACCCACTGACCAAGGTAATAGCGGTCAATTCATTCATACATTTCCAGTAGGAATACCAGAAGAACATCAAAATGCAGAATTGAAAGAAAAGATGCTCCAGACTGATCTTTAATGCTACATTTACACATAGATGTTAATCGCTTTTATCTTTTCTGCGTGGACGCCATTAAAGCAGACTTCCGCTTTGCTTTCGTCTTTTGAATTCATTTCTTCATTATATAGCAAATACATGTGTCACATCGGCACGCACCAATTCTCTGGGGCTTTGCTGACGCGTCCTTTGTCCATGGGATGTATTTCGTTAATATATATAAGCGTCTCTCTTCACTTCCCCCTAATGTCAATGGTGCGGGGGTTGGGAGGGGAGGCTCGTGCTGACTGTGCGCGTTCAGCTTCGGGTCATGAATGTTATAGAAATGAAGTGACAAGTCTTCTCGAGCTGAAAATAGGTGTTTGTATCGGCTTGATGCGTGATCGGTTACAGCAGGAACAAGGACCGTGGAGCCGACATAGACTCGAGTACCATTATACTGCAATCAGACATGAATAATCATGAAAAGTGCATACAAGGTGGAGATACCATCGGATTCTCCATACTGCAGCAGGGTCACCTGTTCTATAATTTTTTTGTTCCTAGGAAACACATACAGCAGTCCCCAACCTCCAGGGCCAGGGTCCTAGAAAAGAGTGGCTCATAAGGACATTTTGTTCCTTGAAAGTCAAGCAGGGGACTAATTGTGATGGGGTGCCCAAGCAGGAGTACAGCCCCATCAGCAACTTTTAATTTTGACGCAAACTGATCTACTAACTTAATTCTTTAGGGTCTAGTAGTAGTTAAAAGGGGTATTCCTACCGTGAAAATTCTATAGAATATCCACATGATATCAAAATGAACAAAACAGGTATCCAGCTACCGTCAAAAACTCGTTATCTTAAACCCATAAATTTAAAAATCGGAATAGATAAAATAGAAACACTTGGCCTAAGTTCTTAGTTATAGGCAACGCTCAAAACGTGTAGAACAAGTCTATTTCATCTATTTTGATTTTTAAAGAATATCAATAAATGATAGTTTTAATATGATGAGTTTTTGGCGGTAGCTGGATACCTGTTTCGTTCTATCTGGGAACCAGACCTAGGATTCTTTCCATAGAAGATAAATGCCTACACTGGTGAGCGGATGTGAACTTTCCCATTTTCTCATATCTACAGAATATGCCCTAAATGTCCAATAATGGAAGGTCTCACCTGAGTCCACCTTGAGAACAGGTCCCCATTGTGCACATTTGGGAGTTGAGTAGTGGCAACACATGTGCAGGTTTCTTAATGTCTATGAGAGTTTGAAAAATCGAACAACACTTTTCTGCGGCAAAATAGGGACCTTCTACAGTATATAAAAACATGAAACTGCTGCGCTTTTGCTTTGAGAAGGAGGACTGCTTTGTACAACTGTGAGCAGAGAAATGACAGCGCATGTGCAGCTCTCGATTAATTTGGAGTTGCGAAAACCGCAGAGTGCTCTTGTTCTGTCACTTTTCAGAATGTCTATGCAAAGCATTAGACAGAGCCGCGGATGCGAGGCCATCTCCATACCAACAGCCGAGCAAGACGAAACCCTGTGTGAGACAGAAGCAGTGTTGGATATCCCGTGGGTATGCCATAAAGGTCTCAGACAGGACAAACCCTTTGGGCTCTTGTAATGATGGGTGACGTAAAGGGATAGTCTAAAAAACCATGGCTTATTTCATCCCGGCAAAGTGCCAGTTACTTAAGCAATGTCCACAGTTGAGCCATTCTTGCTGGCTCCACAGTCATGTTTTTTATCTTATGGTGTTCATTATAAGCCTCTGTATAGTCATATCCAGTGTACCAACAGCGAAAAGAATGGTGGAAAGGAGACGAAAACCGCTCTGACCACAATTCTAGTTCAGAAACGTTGTTGTCAATTTTTCTGCCCATTTAACTAATATTTTTTTATAGCTCTGGCAAACGTGTGCCAATTCAGCCCCTTCTACGGATGGAGGACATCAATCTGGATAAGAGGATATCAAACAAAAGATGTTTGCCCTCAACAAAATATTTAAACGTGATAAAATGCAGTAATAATCATCACAACGACACCCTAAGGTCAAAGGTTCTTGGAGTAGTGATGAGCGAACATGCTTGGATAACTTGTTATCCGAGCTCGCTTCTGTGCCGAGTGTCTTTGGTGTGCTCGAAAAATAATGAGACGTGGCTGTTCGACAGCTGCAACACATTGTTAGGGATTACCTAACAAACAGGCAATCCCTGCATGGGTTGCAGCTGTCCAACAGCCGCAAGAAATGCAGGAGCGAGGACTCGAACGTATTTTTTGAGCACGCCGAAGACACTCGGTTAGCACCCAAGCATGGTCAGATAACACCTTACCCCAGCATATTTGCTGATCACTATCTCTGATGACTGTGGCCTCTTCAATTGTGCGCTTCAAGCTACTGGGATTTTTAAAACTCGAAGACCCTAAAGGGGTTAACGATGGAGAAATAAGCTGGGCCGGCAGTAAAAGCAAAACACAAGCTCAAGAAATTGAAGCCCCATTTCTATTCATGAATGCCGGAGACGGTGGAGCATTCGCATCCGACAGCAATTCAGCGAGAGCAGTTTGACTTCGGCAGCTGGCAGGTGAAAGGCCCATCCTCCCAGCAAACGGCTTTTTGAGGGATTTTCCAGCGCAGCGGCCGTGTAATGCAGATTAACTGGAGAGGGAGAAGTTCTGCGTCCTCTCATCTCTGGCTGAAGGTCAAAAGGAACAAGGAGAAGCATTGAAAAAATACAAGAGAACCCAACGTGGAGAAATTCAGGGGTAACTGGGACATGTAGGCTGCTATCAGATTAGACATGGCCTCCATCTAATCAACATTTCATGCAGAAACTACAACATATCTAAACAAGAACCCAAAAAAAACCCTAAAGGTGCAGAAATATCGACACCACAGTGCAGAATAACGTTCTGGAGACTCATTTCTGGTCTGATGGCTGTTGTCCAGCTGCCTCGAGAAAGCCTTGGACATCAGAGGTGGACCTACCCTCAAATACATACTGTTGAGCATCTACAGAAACCACAGAAAAGACTTTAACTCTAAGGGTTTGGTAATTTAGGGCACTGGTCCATCTTAGAAAGAAAAATAGGGATTTTTGTTTACTAACCATAAAATCCTTTTCTCCGAGCCAATTATTGGAGGACACAGGACCATGGGTGTTATGCTGCTGCCACTAGAAGGACACTAAGTGAACATAGAAAGATTAACTCCTCTGCAGTACACACCCTCCTGCTGGTTCAGATTGAAACAGTTCGGTAACAAAGCAGTAGGAGCTTTTAACAATTAACAAGAATATGTCAAAACTAAGAACGAAAAACAAGCCAATAGGCTAACAGGGTGGGTGCGGTGTCCCCCAATGATTGTCTCGGTGAAAAGGATTTTACGGTGAGTACACAAAAATCCCTATTTCTCCTACGCCTCATTGGGGGACACAGGACCATGGGACCTCCTAAAGCAGTCCCTGGCTGAGGAGCAACACAACTGCTAATACCCCATGTAACACCGAATTACAGATGTGGTACTGCCGATTGCAGAATTCGCCTGCCAAGTGCTGCATCTGCAGAGGCCTCAGAATGTATGTTGTAGTGTTTCGTAAAAGTATGCAAGCTGGACCAAGTCGCAGCTTTGCAGACCTATTCTGCTGACTCCTGGTGCCGAATGGCCCAAGAGGCGCCCACTGACCGAGTGGAGTGCGCCTTAATCCCTGCTGGGACAGGTGTGCCCCTGACACTGTAGGACTCCTGAATAGCCAAGCGAATCCACTGGGCTAGTGTGGCCTTTGAAGCGGCTAGGCCCTTCCTATGCCCCTCTGGAAGCACGAACAGGGCATCTGACCTGAGGAAGGACGCTGTCTGAGAGACGTACCTTCTAAGAGCTCTAACCACATCCAGAGTGTGAAGAGCTTTCTCAATACGATGGACTGGTGCCGGACAGAATGAAGGCAAAACAATATCCTCGTTGAGATGAAAAGAGGAAACAACTTTGGGCAGAAAAGACGGGGACGTCCTCAAGACTGACTTGTCTTGATGAAAAATCAGGAACGGAAGCTGGCAGGACAGGGCTGCCAACTCCAAGACCCACATGATTGACGGGATTGCCACTAGGAATAATAATAATCCTTATTTATATAGCGCCAACATATTCCGCAGCGCTTTACAGTTTAACAGTTTCAAAACACAAGTCATAAGTAGCAACGTTAACAATACAATAATTAAAGCAAAATAAGACGACCCTGCTCGTGAGAGTTTACAATCTACAATGAGGTGGGGGAGATACAAAGTACAGGTGTGTATATACAATGGTGTATTTACAATGATGGTCCAGCCATCTTGAGGGAGTGAGGGAGGGATGGCTGGAGATAGTGAATGGGCTACACACACACACACATAGAATGACTTTGATTAGTGAACGTGATAGGCCGCTCTGAACAAATGTGTTTTGAGGGAGCGCCTGAAACCATGCAAATTGTGGATAGTCCTAATTTCTTGGGGTAGAGCATTCCAGAGGATTGGCACAGCGTGGGAGAAGTCTTGGAGTCGGGAGGTACGGATTAGTGTAGAGGTTAGTCGAAAGTAATTTGCAGAGCGCAGCAGTCGATTAGGCCGATGGATAGAAATGAGGGAGGAGATGTAGGGGGGTGCTGCACTGTGGAGAGCTTTGTGGGTGAGAACAAGTACTTCAAATTGGATCCTATAATGAATTGGCAGCCAATGTAAGGACTGGTGAAGAGCGGACGCGTCCGAGTAACGATTAGCCAGATGGATGACCCTGGCTGCTGCATTCAGTATGGACTGGAGAGGGGCGAGTAGCGGGGAGGCCAATTAATAGAGTGTTGCAGTAGTCCAGGCGGGAGTGGATCAATGCTACAGTGAGGGTTTTTGTTGTTTCCATGGTGAGAAAAGGGCGGATCCTAGACATGTTCTTTAGATGTAAGCGGCAAGAGATTGTATGTGGGAGGTGAAGGAGAGATTTGTGTCAAACATAACACCCAGACAACGAGCCTGCTGCCGGGGTGTTATTATGGTGCTGCCCACGGAAAGGGAAATATAAAATTTAGGGAGGTTAGTAGACGGCGGGAGCCGAAGAAGTTCAGTTTTGGAGAGGTTGATTTTCAGATAGAGAGCGGACAGGATGTTGGAGACTGCGGACAGACAGTCGGTGGTGTTCTGTAGTACAGCGGGGGTAAGGTCGGGGGATGACGTGTATAGTTGTGTGTCATCAGCATAAAGATGGTACTGAAAGCCAAATCTGCTGATGGTCTGTCCAATTGGGGCCGTGTAGAGAGAGAAGAGAAGGGGGCCAAGGACTGAGCTCTGAGGTACCCCGACAGCAAGAGGAAGAGGAGATGACGTGGAGCCAGAAAACAAAACACTGAAGGAGCGATCAGAAAGATAGGAAGAGAACCAGGAGAGAGCAGTGTGCTTAATGCCTAGTGACTGGAGCCTAGAGAGTAGTAGACGGTGATCAACCGTGTCGAAAGCTGCAGAAAGGTCGAGAAGAATGAGCAGAGTGGTCACCGTTACGTTTTGCTGTCAGAAGGTCATTGGTCACTTTGATAAGTGCAGTTTCAGTCGAATGGAGGGGGCGGAAGCCGGACTGTGAAGGGTCTAGGAGGGAGTGAGTGGAGAGGTAACAGATAAGGCGGGAATAGACTAGGCGCTCCAAAAGTTTAGAGATGAAAGGGAGATTGGAGACTGGTCTGTAGTTGTTTGTGCAGGAAGGGTCGAGAGCAGGTTTGTCAAAGACCCTTGGTGGTCGAAACGCGTCGCTGTTTTCACTAGGTGCCACCCCTCCGTCTTTTGTACCCTTTGGAGGACACCGTTTGTGATGATTCATTCTGATGAAAATAAAGTATTTCACGTTTTAAGAAGCCGGATTGCCTTTCACTTCTTTCTGCTGTATTCAACGTCCTGGTCTGGACTTGATGATCCGTGCTCCGGTGGAAGCTAGGTGAGCTGGCATAGGGCTTACGCCCCATTCTCGAAATGCAGGGAGGGATGGGAGTCACAGCACTTGGTGGTTGAGAGCAGATTTCCTGACGGATATTATCTATTTTCTCTATAAAGTGGGAGGCCAGGTCATCAGCACAAATGTCTGTGACAGGGGCTTGTGCTTTTGGCCTGAGAAGGGAGTGAAAAGTGTCAAAAAGTTTCTTGGGGTTCTTGGCTAGTGAGGAGATCAGGGTGGTGAAGTAGGTCTGTTTGGCGAGGTGAAGGGCAGCGTTATAAGTTCTTAACATGAATTTAAAGTGGATGAAGTCTTCTAGTGTGCGGGTTTTTCTCCATAGGAGTTCAGCACTCCTAGAGCATCGTTGGAGAAGTTGAGTTTGCAGCGCTACTTGGTCAAGGGTGCTTCTAAGAGTGTCATTGTAGTGATGAACAGCCAGATCGGGACAAGAAAAAGCGGAGATTGGGGACAGTGATGACTGTAGGGAGTCTGAAAGTGTCTACCTTCCAAGAAAGAAAGGTTAGTGATACGTCATGCGGTGGCTCGAAAGGAGCTTGATGTACAACTCCGAGAACCAAATTAAGGTCCCATGGTTACAACGGCATTTTATAGGGAGGCGCCGCATGGGAAACACCCTGAATGAAAGTTCTCACTTGCAATCTGGTGGCAATTTAGTGTTGGAACAGAACTTTTAAGGCTGAAATTTGTCCTTTGAGCGAGCTAAGCGCGAGACCTTACTCTAATCCGGATTGCAGGAATTCAAAGATGGAAGGAATGGAGAACACCAGATGAGATCGTCCTTGCACCACGAGAAGAAGGTTTTCCAGGTGCGATGATAAATGCGCATGGACGCGGGCTTCCTGGCACTAATCATGGTGGAGATCACTTCACGAGAGAATCCTGCTTGAGCTACGATCCAGTATTCAAAGGCCACGCCGTTAAAGACAGGGCCCCGGATTTCTGGTGGTAAATCGGGCCCTGCGAAAGTAGATCCGTGATATCTGGTAGTCGCCAGGGAACGTCGGCGACAAGTTGAACTAGTTCCGCGTACCATGCCCGGTGCAACTAGAATCACTGGTACCCCCTCTGCTCTGATTTTCTAGATGACCCTTGGAAGTAAGGGGAGCGGGGGAAATACATACAGAAGCCGAAACTGATGCCACGGAAGAACCAGGGCATCCGCTCCGATGGCGACTGGATCGTGTGATCGGGAAATGAACTGGGGAACCTTGTTGTTTAGCCTTGAGGCCATGAGATCTACATCCGGAGTCCCCCAGCGACGACAGATATGCTGAAAGACCTCCAGATGGAGAGACCACTCTCCCAAGGGGAGGCCCTGGCGAATGAGAAAATCTGCCGCCCAATTCTCCACGCCCGGGATATGGACCGCCGAGATGACAGAATGGTTTCTCTCGGCCCATGGGAGGATGTGACCCACTTCGTGCATGGCCATCCTGCTGCGGGTGCCCCCCTGACAGTTGATATACGCCACAACCATGGCGTTGTCGGAATGGATCCTGATGGGGCGACCTGCCAGGAGATGATGAAAACGCAGAATGGCCAACCTGATTTATCGTATCTCCAAGATGTTGATGGAGAGATGAGACTCTCGAATGGACCAACGACCCTGTGCCGTGTGGTGGTGGAAAACCACACCCCAGCCAAGAAGACTGGCGTCGGTGGTCACCACTAGCCAACGTACTGGAAGAAAGGACTTCCCTTGGTCAAAGGAAGATTTCAGCGTCCACCACCTGAGGGTCTGCCTGACCTGCTGAGACAGACGGAACCGATGGTCGAGAGAGAACGGGTTCCTGTCCTAAGCCAACAGTAGCACATGTTGCAGAGGGCGGAGGTGTAGCTGTGCGAATGGAACTGCCTCTATCGCTGCTACCATTTTGCCGAGAATCCCCATGCTGAAACGTATTGAATGAGGAACAGAGCGGAAGGGAGAATTACCAACCCGTGGGAAGTGTCCAGGATCATTCCCAATAAGGAAATTTGCTGAACTGGTACTGGAGAAGACTTTTCGAAGTTTATCTTCCAGCCCAGGCGAGAAAGTGTATCCACCGTGATACTTACGCACTCCTCGCAGAGGGAAGAAAACTCTATTTTGTATCCGGAGGACACCAGCTCTCTGACCCACTCGTCGTGGACTACTGAGAGCCAGGCCTCACGGAACAAAAGTAAACGGCAGCCTACTTTGCCGGTGCCCGCCGGATGCTGCAACGAGTTATTGTTTAGAAGATCTAAGGGATCTGGCTCCCTTCGATCCAGACGTCTTTGGCCTGATCTTCCAGGTGCGATTAGGTCTGTATGAGACCTGGGAATCTCTGTCCTTATGCGGGGACCGCCCTAATCCAGAAGAAAAGGCTGTAGAGGACCAGCTGGAATTGTTGCGAAAAGGCCGAGACCGAAGCTGTTGTTGATTTTGAAACGGCCGGGTGGGCTTTCCCCCAGTAGCGTCAGAGATGAGTTGATCCAGTTTTTCTCCAAATAAGCGACCACTTTGGTAAGGCAGAGAGGTTAAAGACCTCTTGGAAGCGAATCCGCTCGCCATTCTCTGAGCCATAGGGCCCTTCAGATGGAGACAGCATTTGCTGCTGCCTGTGCGGCGCAATTGGCTGCATCTAGCGAAGCGTTTACCACGAAATCCCCGGCCTGAGATATCTGACTGGCGAGGCTGACTGCCTCCGGGGGAAGATTACTGTCATGAATGGCTGTGGTTAAAACCATTGCCCAAGTGACCATAGCCTTAGCCACCCAGGTCGCGGCAAAGGACGGAAAGAGCGCAGCTCCAGAGGCCTCAAAGACTGACCGAGTAAGGTAGGCAATTTGACGGTCAGTGGGGTTTTTGACTGAGGAACTGTCGGACAAGGATAGGAGAGTTTTGGATGCAAGACGCGATATAGGAGGATCCACTAAAGGGGACTGTAGCCAATCCTTCATTAGATCCGGAGCAAAGCGATATTTTAACTGAATAGGCTTTTGACCTGAGAACCGTTTATCTGGCCGGTCCCTATGTCTCTGGACAATGTCCTTAAACTCAGGATGATTGGCAAACACTTTGTGAGAACGTTTAGTCTTTTTAAAAGACACTATGTGCTCCGAGCAGATATAGATTCCTCGTCCACCCTCAGAGTCTTGTTGACCAACTCAATAAGGGAATCAAGCGTCTCTTGATAATTCTGCGAGTCCTGGATTAACGACGTATCAGACTCATATTCTGAATCATGTTCACTGCGAACCTCAGGAGAGGGAGAGCAAGAAAGCGAACTTGTGGACGCCGAAGCGCGAGCATGATCGGGGAACGTGTCATGGTTTTTCTTTCTAGAAACATGGGCCCCCTTGGACTGAGAACGACCGATGCTGGTGGACGGTTCCTGACCATCGCAAGAGCCCTCTGCGGCCAGAAATCTAATGTTCTGACTTAAAGAGGGGCCCCGGAGAGAGTCTATTGCTTTGGCCAGGGAAGCCATAGAACAAGACAGGGACGCAGCCCAATCAGGGGGACTGGGCTCAGTGGGGTCGGTGGCTGTGGTGGGTGGCCTCTGGGCGCATTCCGGGTCACAAGCCGTGCAGAATGGAGTACTGTGAGCTCGGGGCACGTCAGTATTGCAAGTGGCACATGAGGTAAAAAAAACACTGTGTTTTGTTAGCCTTTTTGGACTCCTTAGATTGAGACATAGTGTACCCGTAGAAGCTATAGACAGAGTAAGGGCTGCAGGTGCAGAGAAAAGTGTATAGCACATGCAGAGAAAGGGTTAATGTCACCTCCATAAGCTCAGTACAGCTTACCCAGGTCCTGTTCTTGTGTCCACAGGGGAGAAGTAGGTGATCTTCAGTGCAAAAAATGTTCTCCGCGCTGCAGCGCTACTGTCAGCGCTGCCAATTAGTGCCCCTGCAGCCGTCAGGAAGCTGGCTGAGTGAATAATCATGGCCCCCGAGAACAGAAGGGCACTTCTCGTCCAGGAACGTGGGCTGCAGCACTCGCGGTGTGCAGAGCTATATAAATTGCGGCCTAGACCCGCTAGAAGCCGGGAGCTAAAATTCTGACACCTGCCGGCTGAAGAGGGGCCATGACCGGACAACAGACTAAGTGCTCCCCCCCCAGGGATCAGGACCCACTCCCTCTGTGCATGGTCATGCAGGGGAACACGATGACAGCCGTCCTCCTACTCACAGATGAGGTGTAGCAGAGCCGGAGTTGCGCTGTTCTTAAAGGTATATCCCTCAATCCTTCCTCCCAATAGACAGGGGGATGGAGAGGACTTTTCTGTGCCGCCCAATTCTCTATCTTCTATCCATGATCCTTCTGACGAAGTGGGGCTGCAGGACGCCATTAGATGAGGGCCTTGTTCGGCTATATACCTGGCTCCAGGGGAGGAAACATGAAGGCGACACTCCATGTGCTCGCCTCTTGGTGATGTGGGGAGATCGGGACCGTGAGGGAACCGTCGCCCTAAACTGAGCCTAGGCATGACCCCTTCGTTGCAGGAGAGTGTACGGGGAGACATACTCCACGTTCTCGCCTGTTGATGGTTCGGGGGAGATCAGACCCTTTAAAGCAGGGGTGGGGAACCTCAGGCCCCAGGGCAATTTACGGCTCTCGATGACCTTTTATCCGGCCCCCGGGCAGATTCTCAGGGACTGCTGTGCTTAGGCAGGGAGCTGTATTTTGATTGCCACCAGCTCATTAATTTATTCTTGCTCTGTGAGCACACATGTAGTGTTCACTACTGAACACTGAAGGGCATGCAATGAAAGATTACGTCCTGACACCAGTGCCAGAGTCAGGATGTACTTTGTGGGCGGAGTTTGTACGGCCCCCGAAGGATGGTATAAATATCCAAATGGCCCTTGGCAGAAAAAATATTCCCCACCCCTGCTTTAAAGGATCCGTCGCCCCCTTCACTCCGTTAATTAAAAAATAAAAAATTTACAGAAAAAAAACAAAAATTGAAAATAAAAACGTTGGGGTCTGAAACCAGACCCAAGTGCCTCCTACAGACACTAAGCAAGAGCTGGTTCAATCTGAGCCAGCAGGAGGGTGTATACTGCAGAGGAGTTAATCTTTCTTTCTTTGTTCACTTAGTGTCCTCCCAGTGGCAGCAGCAGCTGCATAACACTCATGCTCCTGTGTCCCCCAATGAGGCGTAGGAGAAATTGGGAAGTTACAAAAGATTCTTTGATTATCTTTAGTAAAACAATCTCTAGTTATGGGAATGACCTGAAGGGTTCTTCTTCATGTTGAGAACTCCGTGCAGAAGTCACTGCTTCGACCAGTGATAGTCCACATGGGTATTTTCTAGCATTTTAAGTGTGTCCCATGCCACAGGCGGCAGATGCTTGAGGTAATACAGATGGCATCCGCCTCTAACAGAAGTGATCGGCACATGGCCCATGTGGTGAAACGTAACAGGCGAATGTTGATGGGTTGCTATGCAGAACTGGTGCTTTTTGGCCCTTCTTATCCCCTCAAAAATGCAATAATAAGCGATCAAAACATCATATATACCATAAAATAGTATCAATAAAAATGTCTGCTAAACACAAGCCCTCAAACAGGTCAATCCATGGGAAAAAAAAACCGTTATGGTTCTTAGAAGAGGAGGAGGAAAAAAATGAAAGCTTAAAGGGAACCTGTCACCAGTTTGGCCAATATAAGATACCGCCACCGCCTTTCAGGGCTTATCTACAGCATTCTAAAATGCTGTAGATAAACCCCCCCCCCCCCCGATCTGACCGAAAAGATAAGAAAAATAACTTTTGTTGACTCGCCTGCAGGGTGGTCCAGTCAGATTGGTGTCGCAGCTCCGGCGCCTCCCATCTTCTTGTGATGCTGCCCTCCTGCTTGCTTCACAGGCTCCCCTGTCATCGCGCTCCTGCGCTGGCGTACTTATCTGCCCTGTTGAGAGCAGAGCAAATTCCTGCAGTGCGCAGGTGCTGGGCCTTTCTAACCTTTCCCGGCACCTGGGCACTGCAGTACTTTGCTCTGCCCTCAACAGGGCAGATCAGTACGCCTGCGCAGGAGCGCGATGCCGGTGAGCCTGTGAAGCAAGAAGGAGGGCGGCCTCGCAAGAAGATGGGAGGCACCAGACCCGGACCTGCGACACCCACCAGACCGGACAGCCCCACGGGTGAGTATAATAAAAGTTATTTTTCATATCTTTCAGGTCGGGTTGGGAGCTTATCTACAGCATTATAGAATGCTGTAGATATGCCCTGCAAGGCAGTGGCCATATCTTATATCGGCCAAAACTGCTGACAGTTTCCCTTTTTAAACTGAAAATTGCCTGTGAAGGTCAGAAAATCATGGCCTCTTTATTCCGGAAACAGCGCCATACCTGTCGATAAGGCTGTGTCTGGTATTGCAGCTTGGCTCAAGTAAAGTGAATGTACATGGAGATGAGCTGCAGATGAGCAGTTGCGCCCCTTACTAAAAGCTTTAAAAAAAAAAAAATCATCAACCAAAGAAAATCGTTCTGAATATCAGAGAAGGAAAATCCGAGGAAGCGTTCAGGCCAGAAGTCTTCATTCCTGCATACGACATAAACCATGTTTTCAATTTTAATTATTAATCACGAGCTTAAAAATTAATTACCATTAAACATTTACAAATGACACGAGAAGAGCTGGAGGCGGCGATTCGATAGAGGTAATTGCATGTTTTTTATTTAAAATCTGCAAAACAGCTGGCAGCCATTGCATTGTCTAGTGGGTGGGTGGGGGCAATCTGAAAAGCATCGCCTAATAGGTTAGTGGACAGTGGTGGAGATTATAGGAAAGGCAAAAAAACAACATATGGATAAGTACATGGGAGTAACATTATCAGGGACCAGCCCTACACCAGGGATTAGGGATCCTCATTTCCAAAATATCATCTATTGATGTATAAACCAATTAGTACGGTGTTGGCCATTGCACACGAAGCAGTCTACCGGCAATGGCCAATCGTGCGGGACAATATGGGGGCACACTACTAAAGGTTAATTGAAACTTTTAGGAAAAAAAATGCATGGAACTGCGGAGCGGTCATCAAGAGGAGCCAACTGATGGTAGTGGGTACGAATGGAAAGAAAAATGGTGACATGCATCAGGGGGATCATACAAACTCAATGCAGATTAGGTCCTTGGTTGGATTTGAAGCCAGGACCCCAGTGCTGCAAGTGCTAACCACTGAGCCACCAACACGGCCCACAGGTGATATCACTCAAATGTTTACTTTGTTAAAGGGATTGTCTGGAGTAAAATGAAAAGTCCACCCAATTGTGACCCTGCGGCGTAAATAGTAGGCACAGTAACCATTGGTCTCTAAATCAAGGCAATGTGGTCTATAGCCACTGCAGCATCTAAGCGGTTAGAGAGTGGGGGGAAAGCTCCCACATCACCAGATAGGCAAGACCTGCAAAGAAATGGCGGGGTGATGTTCGCTCTCTAGGGCTAGGGCAAGTGGGAGCCCGAGTTTGAGCCTCAAGTCAATGACTCCATAGGGGCTTACATGTAAAGCCCTGGAAAATGGGATTCAGACGTTGACGGAGTCAGTGTGTGGTCTATCGGACATCATTTTTGGACTTAAACATTTGTTTGAGGTGGACTCGAAGATGGAGTTGACCTCCAGGATGACAATATTGTCCGACGGAGCACACAGTGACTCCATCTGTGTCATTACCGACAATGGCCTCCGTCAGTGCATACATCCAAACTCCGATTTCTAGGGCTTCTGACGTAAACCCCAATGGAGCCGCTGAGGCCAAAAATACCAAGTGAACGCAGCCTTACAAAACTCCCACAAGCCTACCATTATGGTGCCAATTAAATATACAACGAATCTTGCAAAATGGAAAAAAAAAGAAAAGAAGCTATATTGGCATAAAAAATAAAAAGTTATGACTCTTAAAATGGGAAGAACATAAAAAAATCCAAACCGCGGCATCTAATAACACGCCTACTGACGTCCAGATGACGCAGGCTTGAAGGTTAATAAACTGTGACAACATAAGAAAAAAATAAAAATTCCCTGCGCAGACAGTAGAAACTACCGCCGGCGACACGCTCCCGCTCAATGTTGTTGGAACCTCGTCTGTTACGTATGAAGGCTTGCCAAGGTTATTCCTAGCCTCGCCGTGAGATGCCTTTGAAATTTACCATGACAGCAAAGACCGGGCAAGGTCTGGGAATTCGAGGAGGAGAAGAGGGGGGATTACATTAGATTAGAAAGCCCCCATTAAACTTTTTGCCGGCAACGCAAGGGTTAAAGCCTCCATTTATCGGCGCTGCTGCTGCATTGTCTGGCTGCGTTAACACCGGAGCTTAATACCTACAAAGTGTTCATCCCTCGCAAGTCATCACCCCCAAAAAAAATCTCTGCATCTCGCCGCCACCTTCGGATACTGCGATGATTTGCGCTTGGCTGCTTTTCTGAATGACTTTCTAAAAATAGCCAAGCTGCGGGGTCCCTGCCTGTCAGGGGAGGTGAAAGGGATGGGTGGGGGGAGAATGGGAAGAGGAAGGAGGAAAGATGACGGAGGAAGAGCGCGAGCAGCTGTCCCTGCTGAGAGCTGCTGGCGTACTAAAACCCAGCATCCAGCCTCATTCATATTCATACTTCTCCTCTCCCCCTGCGGACACGTTAACCCATTTCCGCAGACTTGGCTGACAAAGCAAGTCTTCCGCCGAGCTGGGAGGCGAGATACCCTTTAACAAGGTTACCATCTCAGCGGGCGCTGGACGGTGGGGGGCTACAGTGACAGAGTTCATGCGTTTATCAGGACAGATTCGTCTCGCTGCAGGTCGCACAGGCGACCATGTGTTCTTCCATCATTCTCCGAGAGCTACTAAATAATGCAGCATTTAGTGGCCCAAGTGGAATGGTGTCCATTAAAAAACGCGGCACATCTTACCTTCTCTCTGGCTGGGATGTGACATAAATTGGTGTCATCCATCTCCTGCAGGTTTCGCAACCCTAAACCTTTAATGTTCTTGAATCAGCAATATTAGAAGCGACTCTCTTTCACAGGCTGCCAAATTGCCATCTATATCCATCCCCATCTATAAAACACTACCTATCAGAATACTTAGTGCCGGCTATAAAACATGGCGCAGAGGGATACCGAGATACGGATCATTTTCAGGGTTTGACACTTATTACAGCAAAGGGAATTTTTTTTCTTTAATATGGACCTGTAAATATTCTTGATTTGTATGTTTTACGAAATAATTGTATTTCCCATGAAATAATTTTGAGACATTCTATGTTGTACATTCCTCTGTTATAACTACTAGAAATGTAAGAAAAAATTGTCAACAGGGCTGGTACTGGGTGGGAGTGTGTTCCTATACACATATCAACACTGTCCAATCAGGGGTGAGAGCACTGGTACAAGTTGGGGGTTTGCGCAGGCATACACGCGCACACACACACCAATCAGTGGTGAGAGAGCTAGTGCAAGTTGGAGGTGTGTCCATGTACACACACAAACATTGTCCAACTAGAGCTGAGAAAGCGGGTACTAGTTGGGGGTGTGTCTCTACATACACACTGATTTGGTCCAATCAATGGTGAGAGTGGGTACTAGTTGGGGGTGAGTCTCTATATACACACTGATTTGGTCCAATCAATGGTGAGAGTGGGTACTAGTTGGGGGTGTGTCCCTACATACACACTGATTTTGTCCAATCAGTGGTGAGAGAGCTAGTGCAAGTTGGAGGTGTGTCCATGTACACACACACAAACATTGTCCAACTAGAGCTGAGAGAGTGGGTACTAGTTGGGGGTGTGTCTCTACATACACACTGATATGGTCCAATCAATTGTGAGATTGGGTACTAGTTGGGGGTGTGTCCCTATATACACACTGATTTGGTCCAATCAGTGGTGAAAGTGGGTACTAGTTGGGGGTGTGTCCCTACATACACACTGATTTTGTCCAATCAGTGGTGAGAGTGGGTACTAGTTGGGAGTGTGTCTCTACATACACACTGATTTGGTCCAATCAATGGTGAGAGTGGGTACTAGTTGGGAGTATGTCTCTACATACACACTGATTTGGTCCAATCAGTGGTGAGAGTGGGTACTAATTGGGGGTGTGTCCCTACATACACACTGATTTTGTCCAATCAGTGGTGAGAGTGGGTACTAGTTGGGGGTGTGTCCCTACACACACACTGATTTGGTACAATCAGTGGTAAGAGCGGGTACTAGTAGGGAGTGTATCCTGTACACACATACACTGACATTGTCCAGTCAGTGCCAAGAAATCTGGCGCTAGTTGGGGGATGTGTCACACTCACACACACACATTGCCCAACCAGGGCTGAGAGTGGGTACTAGTTGGGGGGGGGGGGGGTTTGTCTAATCAGTGGTGAGTGCAGGTACTAGTTGGGGGAGTTTCCCTACACAATAACACACACACATTGTCCAATCAGGGCTGAGAAAGTTGGTACTAGTTGCCGGTGTGTCCCTATACACACACTGTCATCGTCTAATCAGTGTGGAGAGAGCAAGTGCAAGTTGGGGGTGTGTCCCTACACATAGACCTTGTCCAATCAGTTGTGTAAGAGTGGGTACTAATTGTGGGTGTGTCCCTCTGCATACACTGACAATGTCCAATCAGTGGTGAGAGTGTCAGACTGTAGGGACACGCCCACTTGACTAGCACTGGACCTGAGGCTCAATAAATAAATTTTGTTTTTTTAAAGCAAACTGCCGCCAGGGTCAGGGGTTTTCTGAAACTGGACAACCTCTTAAAAATCACACTATGGTAATAATCGTACACGACTGCAGCTCTTTACAGTGATGTCTATGATATACAGAAGCGGAGAAGTGTGCAAACAGGGAATCATGGGACCTCTATTCTCCCAAAACAAGATGGTCCAATATACAGGACTCTCCCCACACCCAACTATTCAATTACAGCATATCCTGCCTTAATGTCAAGCAAATGTTTATGACATGCCAAGTGTTTATTGGGGTGTCGAAGTAAGTGTCCCCATTCATGTGGGGCCTCTCTTTTCTGAAAGTTATAGAAGCGTGCCATACTATCCAAAACTAAAGGATTCTGATAATGTGACCTACAAGGTGATGCACAAAAAAAACAAAATAAAAACAACACCACCCTAACTGCAGTACATTCCCATCCCCCACTGCAAAGGCTACAAAAGAGACAACCATGGCGCCACGCAGTCATCAATAAAAGGTGGAAAAAAGCTAGCCCAGGGTCTTACACTCACGGGTGACCCTAGTGAAGACACAGAAGGGCAGAGGGGCTTCTCTTCTTTCGTTCTGCAGTTGCCCCCCTGTGCTAGGACCTGCGTATCTGCGATGTAAGGCGAGAAGGGGAAAAAAAAAACCTGACAAAAGGCAATATCCATCCTGTGGGGAGAGTCGATGTAAACGCTTTCGTTCAATGCCGTAGCATTGAGGCCTCCTGCTCCCTGGCCCTCGCTAATGCAAATGGTTATCCACCCAGCGGAGATAATGGTCCTGAAACACTGCTCTGCAGTCATTTTCTGCAATTTGTCACACGGGCTCAGCTGCCTGAGCTCAATCGGGCGTCACGGCATCGTTTTGCACTTCCCTCTCCCCTTTTTAATACCATTATTTAGTTCTGCATTCTTTTTTTTTTTTCCTACAAAAGACATGAAAACATGCAGAAATAATGGGGAAAGCCGGGATCCGACAGCAAATAGATTCTAATTAGGGCGACGCGCACATGGGTGCTGTACGGGAGGAATGCCAGACATGGGAGCTCAGATCATAAAGGTCCTACAGCCTCCCTGGAGGGATGGAAGACAATCCTCTAAGTCTAAGACATCACTGGGATGTAGATTGCCTTAACCCCTTACTGTCGGAGCCAATATTTTCATTTCTGCACTTTTGGTTTCTTTTTTTTAATTTCTCCTCTTTGTAGAGCCATCATTTTCTTTCATTACTTTTAGCATTTCTTTCTCCCTTTTTTTGGTGAGGGGAATTTTAAGGAAATTTATCCTAGGGGTAAATTAATTGCATATTTTGATAAATCAGATTTTTTGGGAATGCAGCGATTAATGAGAAGTGCTCGGATGAGGCGTTATCTGAGCATGCTCAAGTCCTAAACGAGTGTTTTCGGCGCGCTCAAAAAATATGTTCAAGTCCCCACAGCTGTATGTCTCAAGCCTGTTCGACAGTCGCACCACATGCAGGGATTGCAGTTTGTTAGGTCATCCGTGCATGTGTTCCGGCTGTCGAACTGCCGCGAGACATGCAGCCGCGGGGACTGGAACATATTATTCGAGCACACTGAAGACACTTCTTCAGCACCCGAGCATGCTCAGATAACACCTTATCTGAATACGTTCGCTCGTCGCTAGCAGCGACATCAAGTATGCTATTTTTATGATCTTTCTTGAGGGATCAGAGCTGGTTCCAATCACTGCCATTAGAGGCAGGTGCTGTCTGTATAACACAGTCCGCACCTGTCCTGTATGGAATAGGCTTAGTTACTGAGCCAACTTCATGAAGCAACTGAACGGGTTGAGCAGGAAGGGGTTAAAGAGACACACACAAACAATGGATTTGCTTCAGAAATCTTAAGCCGGGATGAATCCTTACTTTTAAACTGGGAAACATGATTTGGTGTAGATTTGGAACAGGAGCGTAATGATCACGGTAGCAGTGTGCGCGACAGCGACCAGGCCAGGAGGTGGAGGGGCCCCACTGATGCCACAGCATGTTTCAGCTGAATGCGAGTCCTCGGACACACATTCGGCTGAAATGCATTGTGGCGCAGAGAGCCACCGGGTCCCGGTACTGCATTACACGCCACTGGCCAATCATAGGCTGCAGCTGACGCTGGCGTGTAAGGCCTCTTTCACACTTCAGTCGTGCGACGTCAGTTAAAATCCGCCAAAGGGTGAAAAGAACGGATCCGCATGAAAAGTGCAAAAACGGATGCAACGGAGGCGATTTTAAGGCGGATCCATTGTGAAATTTTGAACCCGGAAAATGTATTGTACACATGTCTGGCATGGACGAGAGAGAGACGAGAGAGAGAGAGAATCCAGAACGGGTTTTCAGCACTTTCTGCAGAGAACACATCCGCTGGCGGATTCCGCCAAAAACGGATGAAGACGGATCCGCCACCCATAGGCGTCCATTATAAAAAACGGCGGAGGCGGCGGATCCGTCATAGTCCGCCATTTCCACGCACACCAAAAAAGTTGCATTGTACGTTTTCAAAAAAAGGCGGACGCCAAATTTATGACGGATTTGTCAAAAAAACGGATCAAACGGACGACCATCCGTCAAAATCCGTCACTAATGCAAGTCAATGGGAAAAAAGCAGATCCGCAAAAAAAAAAATATGGCGGATCCGATTTTTTGACGCTTTGACGGATTTTGACTGACGTTGCACGACTGAAGTGTGAAAGAGGCCTAAGTGACAGGCTGTGCATGGCAGGGACGTCATGAGCTGCCCATCGCTGGCACGCTGAAGTCAGCTGCCAGCTACAGAAGAGGATGCCGCGTGGCAGGGGAGAAGAGGGAAGGTGAGAAGAATCATTTATAATTTAAATTGCGTTAAAGAACAGTAAATGAACGTGGAACATATATACCAGGATGGGGGACAAATATACCAGAAAGGGGACCAGGATGGGGGACAAATACTAGGATGGGCTCAAGATGGGAGACATATATACCAGTATGGACCCAGGATGGGCGACATGAATATCAGGATGGGGGACAAGTATACCGGCAAGGGGCAAATATACCAAGATGGGGGACATATATACCAGAAAGCAGAATGCGGGACATATATACCTTGAAGGGCCCATGATGCGGGACATATATACCAAGAGCAGAATAGGGGACATATATACCTGGAAGGGCTCAGGATGGGGGACATATATACCAGAAGCAGGATGGGGGACATATATACCTGGAAGGGCCAAGAATGGAGGACATATATACCAGGAAGCAGAATGAGAGACAGACAGGGTGGTCCAAAAGTAGGTAGACATGAAAATAGTAACATTTATTTTGATTTATATATAAAATTATATTTACTAACACAAGCATAACATTGACAATTAAATTTTATTCTGAACAATCATACATAAGCCCTTAAATTTTATCAACGCAGGTGCTCAAACTGTTTTCCATCACAATTTGCACAGCTTTGAAATCTGCCTCTTACTGTCCACCTACTTTTGGACCAGCCTGTATATACCAGGAAGGGCCCAGTATAGAGGACACATATACCAGGAAGCAGAATGACGGACAAATATACCTGGAAGGGCCCAGGATGGGGGACAAGTATACCAGCAAGGGGCCTATAATGGGGGACAAGTATACCAGGATGGGGGACATATATACCTGGAAGGACCCAGGATGGGGGACATTACTATATAATGGGGGAGGGAGCGGGCAACACATATGTCCTTATAGGATTTGGAATGCTACATTGGCCCATATGTCTGACCAACATGCGGGGGGAAGGGGAGGGGAGGGGTGGGTGTACCAGGTACAAATTTTGCACTGTGGCTCATTGGACTGTAGTTATGGCCACTGAGGAGGAATGTGCACCTTTGACAATGGAAATGGTAACACTCATTATCCATTTACAAGTTTCCAGGAGGAATAGAAACTGTGCAATGAAAGAATTTTAATGATCATTTCATTAAATAAATGTAAACAGGGCATACAAATAATTACTAAATCAGACAGGAGAAAAGCAGATCAACTAAAATTGAATCCAAAAATTGAATGATCTGTTCAATGACATTCTGTCAGATATAGGTGTCTCTGCAGCTCAATAATGGGAAAAAAAATAAATAAAAGCAAAAACCAGCAAGGGGAAAACAAATTACAATGGCAGTTAGTGATAGGGGAAGGGTTCTGTAGCAGAAATCTGCCAACAAACTAGAAGCAGAGTCATCATAGCCCCATCAACTTCATCCTAACATTGTTCACACGATGAGGACGGCCCAGTACATCCATTATCCACAATATTGGGGAATATGCTGAAAAAGTCTCTTGTGATTTTTTCCCAGCACATAAATACTGGGACAAGTATACTGTCATGATCAATCATGCCCGCCATCAGCACTGGTCATAGGTTATGGCAGCTTCGGCTTCGTATGTGCCTTGGCTTTGACAAACAATGGGGCTTCTAGTGTTGGGACATGACAGGCTGGCCAACTGCTCATTTTAATATCTAATCCAACCCCCTTTTCTCAGAATTAGCCATGACACAGAAAGGGGCTGGCTTGGCTACTGATATGAGCCAGCCAGCTAGCCCCCTCCAAACACATCAATGCTCACGAGTCTGACCGGGAATAGCTATTCCCTGTTTGGTGCAGTCTGTAAGTGAAGCTGCTGAAAATGCCGCCGAAAGTGGGAAAAATCTAAACATTTTCCAACGTTGGTATATGAGTATGCTGTATATATTTCACATTTAATCACATCTAAGCATTTTTTTTTATAGCTAGACAACCCCTTTAAAAGATTTCCAGGACTATTTTTTTTCCGCCGGATATCCAGGATTTTTTTTTCCGCCATAGTCCTAAAAACTAACAGGTAATTACCGTATTTTTTGGACTAAGACATTTTTTAACTAGAAAAACTCTTTGTTAAAAAGCATTAATGTCTTATAGTCTGGCGGCAGCTCCCTGTGATGGAGGAGAACGTGGAGAGAGTGTCTTCCCTGATCACAGAGAGCGCACCCTCTTGCCTCCTGTCTGACAATAATCTGTGATCAGTACAGAGCAGGAGAGGAAGATGCTGGGTATGAACAGAGGCTTCAGGAACTTCTGCACAAGCAATTCCAAGACCTTTCAGGTCATGTGACTGATGACATGACTTGAAAGATGCTTGAGCTAATCAAGTGGAAGGTCCTGCAAATGCTCTGATGCCGCCTCCTTGAAGGTCCTGATCAGAAACTGCAAAATGTGGTAATGTATAATGTGCGCGTGTCCACATGCGCATGTAGCAGAGCTGTGCGTGTCTACATGCGCATGTAACAGCGTTGTGCATGTAGCAGACTTGAAAGATGCTTGAGCCAATCAAGTGGAAGGTCCTGTAAATGCTCTGATGCCGCCTCCTTGAATGTCCTGATCAGAAACTGCAAAATGTGGTAAAATATAATGTGCGCATGTCTACACGCGCATGTAGCAGAGCTGTGTGTGTCTACACGCGCATGTAGCAGAGCTGTGCGTGTCTACACGCGCATGTAGCAGAGCTGTGCGTGTCTACACGCGCATGTAGCAGAGCTGTGCGTGTCTACACGTGCATGTAGCAGAGCTGTGCGTGTCTACACGCGCATGTAGCAGAGCTGTGCGTGTCTACATGTGCATGTAATAGCGTTGTGCGTGTAGCAGAGCTGTGTATGTCTACATGTGCATATCTATATGTGTATATGTAGCAGAGCTGTGTATGGTTGTATGTGCATATGTAGCAAAGCCCTGTATGTGTACATGTGCATATGTAGCAGAGCTGTGTGTCTATATATGCACATGTAGCAGATCTGTGTGCATGTATATGTGCATATGTAGCAGAGCTGTGTTGTGTGTATAACATTGCAGAGAGACACTAACAATAGATTTATTACTTCTCTATTCTGCCTTACTACATTAAAGGTACTGTCACACTAAGCGAGATTGCTAACGAGATCGCGAAAGAGTCACCGATTTTGTGACGCAGCAGCGATCTCGTTAGCGACGCAGCTGTGTGTGACATGTAGCAGCGATGTGGCCCCTGTTGAGATGTCGTTGATCGCTTATGAACGTTCTGAGCTGTTTTTTGGTCGTTGGTGTCCCGCTGGTGAGCTGAATCGCTGAGTGTGACACCCTTTATGAACGACTTTACCAGCGTCGCAGGTGGGACTAGGTTTTCCCAACGACCGCAGAGGTCGTTATACAGATCGCTGATCTCTGATGAGATCTTTGTGTTTGGAAGCTAACTAGCGACCACATAGCGATCGCACTAGCTATCTCGCCAGGTTGTGTCGCTGTCGTGATCGCTAGTGCGATCGCTAAGTGTGACAGTGCCTTTAAGTGGCTGACCGCTCCAAATCGATAAGTCTGCAGTCATACAGAGTGACTGCAGACTTATGAATTCCCCCAGAGCACACACTGTGCAGATTCGTGTCGGTTTCTGAGCCGAGAATGGACGGTATGTAAGCGTTATACATACCCCCGGCCAGAGCCTTCCGGTGGGCGTGGCCTCGCCCCGCATACTTGGATTGAGCAAAGCTACGCCCACTGGCCGGGAGTATGTATAACTCATACAAACCCTCTGGTTCCGACTCAGAAACTAGGCGAATCCTCACAGAGTGCAGTGTGTGCCCTGGGGGGTGATTCATAAGTCTGCAGTCACACAGAGTGACTGCAGACTTATCGATTTGGACTGGACAATCCATTTAAAATTAGTGATAATTCCCTCTCCACTTTACAGAAGTTTTAATAAAAGGGAAAAACGTTTTTCGTATTTCCTGATGTCTAATCCTGTGGTACATCTCATAGTCCGAGAAACGCGGTATTCGCCATCTACCTTTCCGTTGTAGCCGGCGGCGATCTCTGCTGACATAGTGGTCACACACTACTTTTGCAGGCGATACAGCGGCTTCTCCTCTGCTCTGTTGACAGGACGTGAGTGGCGATGTCACGCTGATCGACAGCCGGCTCCCTAAAGCCTAACTGCAGGGATCCAGCTGTCAATCAGCATGACATCAGCAGTCACACCCCATCAGCAGAGCAGTTGAGGGGTCTGGTAATGACTGCACTGTGCTAGGTAGAGCAGGCAGATAATTAGTAACTACTTACCTGTTAGTTTTTTGGCCCATAGTAAAATAAAAAAAAATATTGTCCTGAATAAACCCTTTAATTTCCACACTATAAAAGGAAGGAGGGAATTTATAGGTCCATAAAAAACAAAATTAACACCAACGTTCTAAAATGAACAACAGTTGATCTAACAAACACCCTGGATGAATCTGAAAGCTGCAGGTGACCCAGCTCCATGGCCGAGCACCCCCAGCAATAATATTGCACCCCCCAGTAGAATTTATAGTATATACCAATACATTTAAAAAAAAAACAAAAAAAAACAAACTGTTGTTCTTCTAAAAATATCTACTACACACCAAGTGCCCCTCCAAAAATGCAACGTACCTGCCAGGCAACACCAAGCTTGGAGATCTCTCGGCCAGACATGCCTTGGGTAATTTTCGCCAGCTCGGAGCACTTCTTCCCGTAGTCAAACTGTGCAATTTTCATCCGCCTAAACAAAATAATGAAACCAGATTGTAACAGCTCGGAGACATGAACTAATGGAGCACTTTACTCTGCATGGGAGAGCATGCGCAGCGCAGGACAATGGCTTCTAAATAGAGCTAATGCATAGCGGGACCGCCGCCATCTGACCACATGAAGCCCCTCATTTAGTGTCCACTTACGTCACAAATCCATTCTAAAAGACTCAAGGTAGAAACTGAGAAGAGCCGGCAATTGTCATGAACAAGTATTTATATGGGATCCGAAAAACACTTGGGTGTAACGAGCACATCTTAAAATAAAAAAAAAAATCAGCAGAACATGATAGAGCATCATGTGAAAAGTAAAATCTGCCTTTGAACAACTGAGGCATCACAGAGAAGATTTTTGGGATCTGATATACATGGGGCCAAGTCTACAGCGGGCATGCGGCCCATTATGGGGACAAGTCCATAGTGGGGACACGGACCATTATGGGGCCAAGTCACTAGTGGGACACGGACCATTATGGGGCCAAGTCACTAGTGGGACACGGACCACTATGGTGCCAAGTCCATAGTGGGATGCGGACAGTTGTTGTGCTCAGCCCTTAGTGGGGCACGGGCCAGAATCAAGCACAGGTTTTGTTTGATTTTTCATTGTTTCATTCCTGATGAGAAAACAAGTATCACCAAAGCGGACTCACTGCTTCCCCTCACTTGCAGGCTGTAGGACATATTTATCGAAGTACAGACGGACCAAGCGCTCTCTTTCCTCCAGTCCTGGGAGAGCAAAGTTGACAATTTCGTCTATTCGATCGTTGATGGCCCAGTCAAACTGTTCTGGCTGGTTACTGGCCAGCACCAACATGAATCTGGAGTAAGAAATAGAAACAGATTAGGACTAGTGATGAGCAAGTATACTCGTTGCTCGGGTGATCTTTGAGTATTATGGCGTGCTCAGAGATTTCGTCTCAGCTGCATGATTTGTGACTGCTAGATAGGCTGATTACTTGTGTGGAATGCCCGTTTGTTAGGGAATTCCCACATGTATTCAGCTTGTCTAACAGCCGCAAATCATGCAGCTGAGACAACGAAAACTAAATCTCCGAGCATGCCAAAATACTCGGAGATCACCCGAGCGTGCTCGGGGAGACCCAAGCAGCGATGCTACTCGCCCATCACTAGTTATGACATCATATTACCAGGGTACGGCCCTGTTCACATTGCGATAAGACCCTCTGCTTGATGTATATGTTACAAAAAGCATCTTAAGTACCATATACTGCCACCGAAAAGCTGCAATACACTATAATCGAAAACATGTCCTTTTGTCCAAAGCAGCAGATCATCTCCAATAATTGGGCATTATTGTCAGAAGCCACATTGTTGCTTGGGATCTCGGGACAGAGATTGAGAACTACCCCAGGACTATATAGAAGTATTAGGACGGTCGCCTGAATATAATAGGATAATGACAGCCCGTATCATTGTACATATTAACCGATCTAAATAGACCCCAAAACTTTACAAAAATCTCATTAGACATGCATCTCATCAGTGTTAGATCGGGTAGGTTTTTATTTGTCCTGCGTATTTCACGTCCCACACTGTGCACATGTCATTTTAACAAGACGGACCATTAGCATTGCTCATTACAGAACAAAAAGTCTTTATCACAAGACATTAATCTACTCCGCAGGCAGCGACGACAGGCTCCATTAACCATTTGCAGGTCACGTGCAGAACATCACACGCACCCAAAACGCGAGGTGCGGCTGACAATATTTGTGGTGCACTTGTGCATAATGAAAACGGCTGCGGATTTTCCAACTGGCAAAAAAAATAAAAAAATTCATACGCAGAAAATGTTGAAAATCGCAGCGTGTCAAGTTAAATTGTGGATTTAACCCTTCGATGGGAAAGTAAAAAATGTATAATAATGCCCAATTATTGGAGATGGTCTGCTGCAAAATCTGCAACTTCAGAACATGAAAAATACCTTTTTGAAAACTGTAAAAGCACTCGAGTTAACACTTTCCTGACCTTCAGTGATGAGGTGTAATTTCATGTGACTGCTGAAGTATATCACAGACATTATTACTAGAGGCCGAGATCCAGAAACCAGCGGAAGGGAATGCTACCATTACCATGAGAGCACCAAAGAAGGTAAAATATATTACATATGTATCTTTTTATTTATAATTGTACCCGATCTGCAGTAAAGGAGCTGCAATCAAATCTGCACTGAAGGTGCTGCAGATATTTTCCGCTGCGGATTCACTGTGTGAACGTATATAGGTAGCAAGTATTGATGTATCGCTGGATCGTGGCTTTGGAGCAAGCATCAATGCAGGAAAATGTGGCATTAAAACAATTAAAGGAAACCTAAAATCTTGATACACACAACAGGCCATTTTTTGGTGACACATTCTCTTTAGGGCTCATTCAGACGTCCGTGGTCTGAGATCGGACCATTAAAGCACGGACCGACAAACCCGAACGTGACAGCTTTATGCTTTTGTAGCAGATTGTCACGCTCGGGTCGTGCATTGCAGTCCAATCTTGGACCAATGTGAATGAGTCATTAACTAAGAAATCCATGCAGCAGGCAGACAGGACTCACTTGTTACTCTGCTCCCCGGTCCGGTACAGGAAAGCATTTAGTGTCGCTCTCAGATCTTCACTGATTTTCTCCTGTAAAATATAGCAGAGGAGGCAGCTGTCCAATCACATATGTCATTATTAGCCGGTGACGTCTGCTATCCAGCCTTGTATAATGGCTCTGCTGCAGCACTCAATCAGTGGGATCATGCCTGGGGTCCCTCGTTACTCTCCCTCATTACACTGCAGATCTCCGCGCTCTTCTTGGGCCGGGAAAGGCAGTATGTCGTATTCTGCCACGACACCTCTCCTCGCCGAGTCAAGAAGCTCACATTTCCAAACCGTGCACTCACATATGTGTTACTTGCATATGTTTTGTAAAGGAATGTGCTGAAAGCAAGATGAATAATTAAAAGGAACACTCCAGGCAAATGTATACTCTGTCTAGTACCGAATCTGAGGGTCCGGCGTATGATCATAGGGGGTGTCTTCTTTGGATTCTTGCATCACGCACCTCACCTTATGCCCTGCAAGGGTTAATCTATCTCCTCTCACTCAGTCCAGCATTCAACCTCTGTTCTATGCTGCATTGGGAGCATAAATCACACCCCGCTTCATACACGCTGCCACCACTCACCGAACATACGGGCGATGAGTCCCGGAAGTACTACTACTACTATGTGACAATGACCAGGAGCACACACTTTAAGGCTATGGATTCTTTAGAGCATACAAGGTTCAGACCTATTAAAGTATTAAGCTTTAATAGAAAAGGTACAGTACTTACAATAAAAGGATATAAAAATGGAAATAAAAAGGGACATATAAATATGCAAAACAGTATAAAATAAAAGGGAGAAAACTTACAAAAATATCGAACTTTGCATTCTGGTACTCTGTCCCCGAGGGAGGGGGGAATATGAGATGGCTCACATCAGCTGGGCTTCCCTCCCATGTGACGCTCTTCTTTGTGTGTAAGTCTAATTTATAGATATGACTTGGGAATCCAATTTCTAGATCAGCCTCATTTTAATATTCTAATTGCTGGTTTGTGAGTGGACCATGCCTTTCTACCAATGAATACATTATTTTTTCTCTGAAACTCTGGTGTAAACTTTCTCATAGATAGCTAGCATTTGGCATCTAAGTTCAAAAGAGCCAGAAGGTGTGAAATGCTCCAATTCTATGTGCTCTCAGGAAGGCACCCTGGAGAGATTGGAGACTGCCAGTCAGGCTAAAATATGCTGAGACCTCTATGAGACCTGCAGCCCAAGACAAACGTCACTTAAGGGTATGCCGCACTAAACAAGATCGCTAACGAGATCGCTAAAAAACGTCACTATTTAGCGATCTCGTTAGTGACGCTGTTGTGTGTGGCATGTAGCAACGACGTGGCCCCTGCTGTTATCTCGCTGATCGTTCACTAGAGTTCTGGACCGTATTTTGATCGTTGGCGTCCCGCTGGTGAGCCTATATCGCTGTGTCTGGCACGTTTTGTGAACGATGTGCGCTGTTTTTTTACATCGCAAAGTCGTTAAGGAGATCGCTAACCTCTTATGCGTTGTTAACGTGATCGCTAAGTGTGGCAGCTACTAGCGACATTAAAACGATCACAAAAACGATCGCATTAGTATGCGTCGTTATTGTGATCGTTAGCGGGAGCGTTTAGTGTGGCAGTACCTTTACTGCTGGTCATACATGCATACATATATCACTACACTCTGCATTAGGCAAAATTATACCATATATCCCAAATTTGGGGTGATCTGGTTACATGCATCATACTCAATTACGGTTAATTATTGCTGATGAATGAACATGCTGGGATAAGGTGCTATCCCGCATGCTCGTGTGCTAACAGTGTCTTCGCCGTGCTTGAAAAATATGTTCCGAGTCCCTGCACCTACGTATGGTAGTCTGATATGTATCTCACTGCAAAAAAATAAAAATAAAAAAATAAAGTTGTCCTCCTCTCATCCGGGTGCAGCCGATTACAGCGTTTGCAAGTGCAACCCTACAGATTATTATTTTTTTTAACGTATGCAGTTTTTTTTAGCACAGGAATTTGCAGCTGGTGACATTTACTTGAATGAAGAGGTGCTGCAGCATCCCCAGCGCAGCGGGTGGCTAGGGTGCCACTATGCAATGAATTACTGCCGGGTATCCAGCACTGCAGCCTCTGTGTTCTCGGGAACGATGGGGTTCTGAAGATCGGACCCACATCTATTAAGTGATGGCTATATAACGTGGAAATACACCCATAAAAGCAATGATGTGCCTCTCTCTAATTTTCCTGAAAATACAATTTTGGAGGCTGACATGGGACTTTAGGTCCTCGGACTGATTATGAGGAGGCAGGATGAGAGCAGAGCCTGAAGACGTCTTTTTGCTAATAATGATTTAAAAGGAGAAATATAAATCTGCTCTGCATGTGGAGTCACTTAATTAAGTGAGATGCGGTCATCTGTCTGCTCAAACTGGCCGAGTACTTACCAGACGGGATTAATTAGACCTTACAACTGGAGCACATGGATCGCTGACGGGGCAATACTGCCCTGAAACTGTACTCCGTGCCATGGCTCACCTACTGATGGAGGACACTGGAGATACCAGTCATGTCTTATATCTGTAACCTGTCAAACCACGCAGCACACACAAAAAAAAAAAAAGGTCTCGATTCCCCAAATATCCACTTTCTTTATCAGGTTTTTGCTTGTGCCTAATGAGAGCTGCAGACATGGATAGCCACCGAGAGACCTCACTCTGCTGATATTTGGGGATCCCAGAGATGGCGACACATTGCACCAGTAGTTCTTACCCATCCCTGCTCCCGTGCTATGTGCTGCTTCTCTTTGTGACCACACGGTTGAGGGCCGCACCGAGTGGGCTCAATGTGGCCCACCGGTGGAAGGAGTAAAATACTCAGCAACATTCAATGGCGAGACACATTCATGTATGATGCATTTTCTGGAGTGTAATGGCTGAGACACCTGGAAGTGCGATCAGCGCCCATAAGACATTTGTCTGTCTGTGATGAGAATAGCTGTTTAACCCCTTAAGGACCAAGCCATTTTGTAGGTTAATGACCAGGCCAATTTTTACAATTCTGACCACTGTCACTTTATGTGCTTATAACTTATAACTAACTTCATGTTAGTGGTAAAATTTCTTCGATATAACTGGCGTTTA
>VIAB01000234.1:279651-308800 GCA_009801035.1 Oophaga pumilio
GTCATAATCAGCTGACACCCGGCCGAGATCACCCCGGGAGCGCGTCCGATCGCATACGACGTACTATCCCGTCCCTGGTCAAACGGGCCCAGGTACCATGGACGAGATAGCACGTCGGATGGCAGAAAGGGGTTAAAGGGAGTCCGTCAGTAGGAACAACTCTCCTAAGCCGTCTATATGGGCACTCAAGTCATAGGAAGCTGAATAAAATGATATCTTGATATATGTAGTATGATGTTTTATTCCAAAGTAATTTACGTTTTTCTTAATATGTAAATGAGCTGTTAAGATCTATGGGCCGGACACAGATCTCGCTGAGACCCCACCTCCAGAGCTTATTGTAAATGAAAGAGGGCGTTACCAGTGTCAGACATGTAATGACTGACAGTCGGCTCTCTGGATCTACATGTCTCACACTGGTAGTGCCTCATTTCATTTATAATAAGCTCTGAAGGAGGAGCCTCAGGGAGATCTATGTCCTGCCCATAGATCTTAACAGCTCATTTACATATTAAGAAAAACATGGCTTTCTCTAGAATAAGCTTTCCGATCTCAGATAACAAGGCATCATTTTATTCAACTTTCTATGACCTACATGCCCATTTAGACGGCATAGGAGGGGTCGATCCTACTGATAGATTCCCTTTAAAAGAGAACCCATGAAGACTATTTTACTACTCAACCTAGAAGTACGAGCATCTAGGTCCTGAAAAAACAATAAAAAGGATACCCATCTTGTAATAATTCGATGTGCATGTTTAGATACACCTCCAATGCACTTACAGGCTAATTTGCATGTGGCTTCAAAGCTTGATTTCTCAGCATTTGCACATCGGATAACTACAAGACAGGTATTTTTATTGTTGTACCAAGACCTATGCAACCATAAAACTATAAGTAGTAAAATCATAAGGTTCCCTTAAAAATGGTAATATGTGCCTGACATCAGTGTAAATTTAGACCTGAGCTATTTCCAAAATGAGAACACAGCCAAATCTACATAGCAGCACACTTAAGTAATGCCCAAGCGAGAGGTGATATATTAGAGTCCCTACTTTGGCTTCACTGGTGGGAGATCACAAGGAACGGTTATCACTTAAACCCCACTTACCTTCACTGGATGCTTGGCTGCCTCCATGACTGTGATACGTGAAGTATCTCTAACCAATGAAGGCTTTCCAAGGCGCGCTTCAATGTACCGTCCGGCTACACCAGTGGCGTTCTTGGCAGAGTAAACACCTAATGCGAGTAACGTCAACCCGGCCGCCTGCAGGAAGTAGTACGACAGTCGGTCAGGCATAAGGAACATACATAGAATACAGGACACAAGTCATGTAAGGTTCTTTTCAAGAAATTTGTATTATAAGGGTATTCCCTTCCTAAGGCTTTATAGACATCATCATCACCACTGTCCCCATTGGGGCTCACAATCTACATTCCCTATCAGTATATTTTTGGAGCATGGGAAGAAACCCACGCAAACATGGGGAGAACATACAAACTCCTTACGGATGTTGTTCTTGATGGGATTTGAACCCCGGACTCCAGCGCTGCACAGCAACAGTGCTAACCACTGAGCCACCATACAGTGCTAACCATCGGCTGCCTTCTATAGCCTCCTACAGGAAGCCTGAAAAAAAAAAAAAAATTCAACTGCTTTTTCAATGTTAAGTGCAGAATTCCAGCATTTCTGTACTAAAAAAAAGTGGCTTGAAAAATATAAAAAAATGGGTAAAAAAAAAAAAAGTCAAAATTGCAAGGCTCAGTTATTCTTCCATGAAATGTATGAAAAAAAAGCAACTGGTATATACCATAATTGTCTCTATGTCAATGTAAGTGTGTTAGTGCTGATTGGACAAAGTCAAAATGTGTATGGACAAAGGGAAAGTTCTATACAGCTCTGGCAAAAATTAAGAGACCACTGCACAGTTTCATAAAAATCAGCTTCTCTACATGTCTGACAGCCATTCCAGTGTCAGTTGAATTCCAACCAGAGTACACCTCATTCTACTTAATGTGCTTCTGATTAGGTGATCACCTGAACCAAATCTTATTTAACGAAGGAAACTATAAAAATTACTGCTGTGGTGTTCACAATCCTCTTTCAATAGGACAAGCTGGATAGCAAAACAAATGCTAGTAATATCCCAAAAATAATAGGAATGAAAAAATAACAAGCAAAGGAGAGCCAGGCTGAAATTTGCCAAAGACCATAAGGATTGGAACATAGAGGACTGGAGTAAGGTAATCTTCTCTGATGAGTCTAAGTTTCAGCTATGCCCAACACCTGGTCATCTAATGGTTAGACATGGACCTGGAGAGGCGTACAAGCCATAGTGTCTTGCACCCACTGTGCAATTTGGTGGAGGATCGGTGATGATCTGGGGATGCTTCAGCAAGGCTGGAATTGGGCAGGTTAATCTTTGCGAAGGATGTATGAATCAAGCTGCATACAAGGTTATCCCGGAGAAACAGTTGATTCCTTCTGCTCAGGCAATGTTCCCCAACTTTGAGGACTGGTTTTTCCAGCAGGACAATGCGGCATGCCACACAGCTAGGTCAATCAATGTGTGGATGAAGGACCACCACATCAAATCCCTGTCATGGCCAGCCCAATCTCCAGACATGAACCCCATTGAAAACCTCTGGAATGTAATGAAGAGGAAGATGGATAGTCACAAGCCATCAAACAAAGAAGAACTGCTTACATTTATGTACCAGGAGTGGAATAAGGTCACCCAAAAGCAGTGTGAAAGACTGGTGGAAAGCATGCCAAGACGCATGAAAGATGTGATTAAAAATCATGGATATTCCACAAAATATTGATTTCTGAACTCTTCCTGGGTTAAAACATTTTATTGTTGTTTCTAAATGATTATGAACATAGCATAGCATTATTTTTGTTATTTTGACCATTTCTCATTTTCTGAAAATAAATACAAAATGTATTGCTTGGAAATTCGGACACATGTTGTCAGTAGTTTATAGAATAAAAAATCAATTTACATTTTACTCAAAAATATACCTATAAAGTGAAAAATCAAACTGAAAATTCTGCAGTGGTCTAATATATATTAATTTTTCCAAGAGGAGTGAAAGAGGAGCAGTAAGGGTCCTAAGAAAAGATGCTCCAATACTATAACTAATACTATAGCCGAGTAGCTGTGACAGGGATAAGCAACCTTTGTACTCCAGCTATTATGTGACTATGACTCCCAGCATGCTATCAGGGCATGTTGGGAGTTGTAGTTCCACAGAAGCTGGAGTGAGAAAGGTTGCTGATCCGTGCTCGATGCTATATAATGTGGCGGCCCAGGTGATGGCGAGAAAAGATGCCAAAGCGGCAGGAAAAAAGAGCAGAATATTGACGCCTGCAGGAAGATCCCGCAGATCCGCCGAGCAGGAAACAAGCTATTGTTTCAAGATTAAATTTAGATCATGACTGCATATTTTTCTGCAAAGACAGAAGACAAATGGGCCACTTTCCAGGTGACAGAAGCTCGCCATCTCTGCTTGGCAAGCGGCAATCATCCTGCGCTCACCAGGAAAAATCAGAAGCGAGGGGGAAACTGACAGCTCCTATTAGGGAAGTGTCACAGCGGCCAAAACAACGGATACATAGCACAGCCGATAAGCTGCAAGATTCCCCGGGGAGCAGAGTAAATCACCGGCCACTGGCATGACGAGAAGGTCACGAGAGCCACGAGACACCTGGGCGACGGGAGAATCTGTAATCGAGAGCCATCTGAAAAACTACCGAAATTCACACTGTGAGGCGAAGGGACCAACATGGGTCAGCAGCGGAGGACGAGGATGCCACACAGGAAAAAAAAACACTGATGTCACAGGGGAATCACAGACGCTCTCCTACCCACTTACACAATATGGTTATGTTTACAAGTTGCATTTTTGCTGCATTTTTTTAATGCAAATTTTAAGCTGTGTTTTACAGCACCAGCAAAAGCTAGGAGATTTCAGAAATCTCATGCACACATTGTTTTTTCCTGACCAATTTGGAAAACTGCTGCATTTTTGCCAACTGTAACATGTCACTTATTTCAATGTTTTTCACCAACAGTAAGCAATGAGTAAGGGTAAAAATGCAGCAAAAATGCAGGTATCAGGTTATCCTGCGCTCTTGGTGCAAAAACCTTAAGGACGTTGATTTTTTGGGGGGCACTTATCTTTATCAGCATGCACAAGAGACAAAAAAAAAAAAGCAGCAAAAAAATAAAGTGCAAAAATGCAACGTGTGAACATAGGCTACTTAGGCTACTAAATCTACATAAACACAGATCAAATCACCAAGCAACCTAAAGAAGGAATTTCAAGGCGAGATTTAAGCTCCAAAGGCAGCAAAATGGTGAATGCATCTGTGTGCTGCAATACAGACTATAAATGAGAATCGATGCTGCAATTTTTTCCCCATAAAGCTGAGAATAACCTACGAGTTTTACAGTTCCGGCAAAGTAGATGAGTTTTACCTTAATCTAATCCTAAATCTGTGAGTTTCTTTGTGCAGCATCCGCACAGAAAGTGGATTATTAAAAACCACATCAGCAATTTTTGAAGAAGAAAAAAAGTACTTTTTTGTGGTCAGTATTTTCCTTAATCATTTCAATGGGGACTCGAAATCACCCAGAAAAACCACTGGATCTGCATAGTCTTTGGTACATTTCTGCTGCCCCTCTTCCCCCCAAAAAAGGTGCATAAATAAGGGCAGAAAGTGTGTAGATTTCAGACGCAGAAACGATGATTTCAGTTTGACCTCCATTCTCTCGTAGAGGGAGTCTGACACTAGGAATATATATTATTGAATATGCAAATCCTTAAAATTACATTTAGGAGGAGGGGATGTGATGCATAAACTTTGCTGTATGTGACGGGCACAAACCATCTGGTTTTAGGAGAACCTCATTAGAATAAAGATCTGGTTAGGTATAAATTTGTGAAGCAAATGGCAATATCATCCTCGTATCTCCATGGTAACAGAGGGCAGAATGGCCGACATTGAATATTTATAAGGACTACATATTGATTATGGCAGAAAACTAACATTCATATCGGTAGAACACCTCAGGAACATTACCCCAGTTATGGGAATTGTACGTCATATGTGCGAGAATATAGCAGAGCCTAAAATGCTGACGGCAGATCATGTGTGTATAAATATATATATATTTGGCACCCTTGAAATTGTTCAAGAAAATGAAGTATTTCTCCCAGAAAATTATTGCAATTACACGTTTTGTTATACATGGGTTTGCTTCCTTTGTGTGGATTAGAACAACAGAAAAGAAACAGGAAAAAAGCAAATTGGACATAATATCACATAAAACCTTACAAATGGGCCAGACAAAATTGTTGACACCCTCAACATAATATTTGGTTGCACGCCTTTTGTAAGAAATAACTGCAATCAATCGCTTCCTATAACCATCAACAAGCTTCTTAGGCCTCTTTCACACATCCGTTGTGCGCCTGACGGCGCCCCCGGCATTTTGCAGCAGCGCCGCATCCGGCATCCAGTATGAAAACCGGATGCGCCGCATCCGGTTTTTTGCAGGATCCGACCTGAACTTTTGAACCCACAAAAAGAGGGTTTCTGATGCCCGGAGACACTGGATCCGGTTCCATTGAATTCTATTGTTTGCGGCTGCCTGATGCGCCGCTTCAGGCACATCAGGCAGCTCCGGCAAAAAATAAAAACATTACATGCTGCGTTGTGTCCGGCCGCCGGAATGTACATTTCCGCCGGACCCGGACAAAAACGCATACAACGCACTGACATGCGGCGCCATCCGGCGCTAATGAAAGTCAATGCAAAAAAAAACGCATCCGGCATTACATTTCGCCGGATGCGGTTGGACAAAAAAATGCCGGAGGGCGCCGTCAGGCGCACAACGGATGTGTGAAAGAGGCCTTACACCTCTCAACTGGAATTTTGGAGCACTCTTCTTTTGCAAACTGCTCCAGGTCTCTCATATTTCACCTTCTCCCAACAGCAATTTTAAGATCTCTCAACAGGTGTTCAATGGGACTTAGATCAGGACTCATTGCTGTCACTTCAGAAATCTCCAGTGAGGTCATTGTCCTGCTGGAAGACCCATGACTTAGGACGCAAACCCAGCTTTCTGACACTGGACACTACATTGAGACCCAAAGTCTTTACGTAATCTTCAGATTTCATGATGCCTGCACACAGTCAAGGCACCAATTGCCAGAGGCTGAAAAATAACCCCAAAACATGCTTGAACCTCTACCATATTTGACTGTAGGTACTGTGTTCTTTTTTTTTTTAGGCATCATTCCATTTTTACCAAAAAGCTCTATCTTGGTCTCATCTGTCCACAAAACGCTTTCCCAGAAGGATTTTGGATTACTCACGTATATTTTGGCAAAGTGAAGTCTAGCTTCATGTCTTTTTGTCAGCAGTGGATCCTCCTGGGTCTCCTGCCATAGTGTTTAATTTCATTCAAATGTTGACGGATAGTTCGCTCTGACAATGATGCTCCCTGAGCCTGCAGGATAGCTTGAATTTCTTTAGCACTTGATTGGGGCTGCTTATCCACCATCCGGACTAAGAGCCCCGTCTCACATAGCGACTCACCAGCGATCCCGACAACGATATGAACTTGTCAGGATCGCTGCTGAGTCGCTACATGATCGCTGCTGAGCTGCCAAACAGGCAGCTCTCAGGACAGCGAATACGCCGGTAACAAGTTACCGGCATACCAGCGCGCTGGTGTAGGTAACCAAGGTAAACATCGGGTTTCTAGGCGCAGGGCGGCGCCTAGAAACCCAATGTGTACCTTGGTTACCAGCTTCAGCTCGCTGGTCTCCCGCCTGTCACACGCAGCGATGCATGCTGGCCAGCGGAAGACCAGCGATCAAAGAAAAGTCCAGGACTTTCAGAGACGATCAGCGATACCCAGCAGGGGGCTGATCGTTGCTGCATGTCAAACTTGGCGAGATCGCTTCTGAGATCGCTGTTACGTCACAAAATTTGTGACTCAGCAGCGATCTCGCTATGTGAGACGGGGCCCTTACCTGCATTGCAACTTTTCATAAATTTTTCTCTGCCATCCACGTCAAGGGAGATTAGCTACAGTGCCATGGGTTGTAAACTTCTTGATTATAGTGCGCACTGTGGACAAAGGAACATCAAGATCTCTGGAGGTGGACTTGTGACCTTGAGATTGTTGGTGTTTGTTAACAATTTTAATTCTCAAGTCCACAGACAGTTCTCTTCTCCTCTTTCTGTCCTCCATGCTTAGTGTGGCGCACACTCAAACAATGCAAAGATTGAGTTAACGCCTCCCCTTTTTATTTGGTTTCAGGTGTGATTTTCATATTGCCTACAGGCGAGTCTGAACAAGCATCACCCGTTTGATACAAAGTTGTTTACCCACAATTTTGGAAAGGTGCAAACAATTTTGGAAAGGTGCAAACAGCTCAGCAGCGATCCATTCTCTGCAAACAGTACCCGCTCCGCAGCGATCACTTCTCTGCAAACTGTACCTGCTTCTCAGCGATCCCTTCTCTGCAGCCACTCCCCGCTCCGCAGCGATCCCTTCTCTGCAGCCACTACCCGCTCCACAGCGATCCCTTCTCTGCAGCCACTCCCTGCTCCGCAGCGATCCCTTCTCTGCAGTCACTACCCGCTCGGCAGCGATCCCTTCTCTGCAGCCACTACCCGCTCGGCAGCGATCCCTTCTCTGCAGCCACTACCCGCTCCGCAGCGATCCCTTCTCTGCAGCCACTACCCGCTCCGCACTGATCCCTTCTCTGCAGCCACTACCCGCTCCGCAGCGATCCCTTTTCTGCAGCCACTACCGGCTCCGCAACGATCGCTTTTCTGCAGCCACCCCCCAGCGATCCCTTCTCTGCAACCACTACGCACTCCATAGCAATCCCTTCTCAGCCATCACTACTTGTCCTGCAGAGATCTCTTCTCAGCAGTCAATACCTGTTCTGCAGAGATCCCTTCTCTGCAGTCACTACCCATCTGCAGCGATCCCTTCTCTGCAAACACTACGCTCTCCGCAGCGATCCCTTCTCAGCCGTCACTACCTCTTCTGCAGAGATCTCTTCTTAGCAGTCACTACTCATCTGCAGTGATCCCTTCTCAGCATTCACCACCCGTTCTGCAGAGATCCCTTTTCAGCAGTCATTTCATTATCATACCATGTTCACATTAAAAGGTGACACCTCCATATCAGTAGGATCCATCATTAACAGGTGAAGGGTACAGCTCGCCTCCTCCCCCTCCCTGCACAATCAGCTCAGCACAGGTCACAGAGCATGCCCACAACACTCTCCCATAAGTTAATTAATATCTTCAGAGTACAGGTCCAGGCGACCCTGGAGGGGAGAAGGGTGAAGTTAGGTGACGCATCTACATAATTATGATGTAAGCTATGACATATTGTGATGCATTATCTCCTCGCCCTATAAATCCTTGCAGCGGGAGCACCTGTGCGTTGGCATCATGACGACTAATTATCTCCATTTGCTTCAAATCAATAGAATTTCCACTTCGATCACTGGCACGAGAATGACATTTTGCTTTGTCGAGTCGTTTCTTTTTTTAAGCTTGTGCATGGGGGACGGGAAGGAGCGGAGCTTTTATTCCGCATCTGACATCTGTGCATGCATTAGGAAACAGACAATTACGTGCTCATCAAAATCGAACTTCACGTCCTCTTTGCTTTGGAAGGTTCTCCATTAACAGAATGAGCTGCGGGGGAACTGCAGGGAATTAAACTCACTTTTCAAAGGCAGCGCCGAGCGCCCAGAGACCGGGTTTTATCTGTGACTGAGATCTATATTGTTTGGTTGACGATAAGAAAAATGCAAAAAAAAAAAAAACAGAACAAAAACGACCATACAGATTGCTACATTGGTCTATTGATGTGCACTACAGGCCAGATACCATCATCTATCAGTTGCCATATCTGCCCACCGCTTTGTGACTTACCTTAAGTGATCTTTCCTGGGTTATTGCATTGTAAGCAAATTTCTTAAAAGGTTCTTTCCAGGACTTTAATATTGATGACCTGTCCCTAAGATAGGTTATCAATGTGGTCCGATGTACGACAACCCCACCGATCAAGGACAGAGCTGCAGCACCATTCAACGTGCGGTGACGTGAGTGCCAGATCTGATGTGCTGTAATCAGCCGATCGATGGGATTGTCAGGCGGCACCACCAATCTGGTGACCATTACTGAGGTAGTCTCACTGAGAGGACCCCTTTCCATACCCCCCATTAGGATAGTACAGATTTGATCATCCCCCCCCATATAATACAGCACATGGCTTCTGCAATCCAGTTCACGAACACCCGGAAATCAGATGTCAGAGAAGTGGCACCCAGCTTCTGCTTAAAGGAGTACTCATTTCTCAGCAAGTGATGGCAGATCACACATCATAACCATGATTACTGGGGAGCCCACCTTTGGAATCCCACCGATCCAGAGAATGAAGTGGCAGCAGATTTTCTGCATTGGGACAACTCACAGCCACTCACCGCAATGAGGAAAGTCAGGGGAGCCGACGTTCAGGGAAAATCTGTGGCATCTCCACATAGGTCAGACCCCCCCCAGTGATCATTAAGTCATAGTCTAGCTATACAATGCCACTTACCAAGACTGCAGTATTCATTGGACCTCCTTTATATAGCATGCTAACTATTTTGGAAAGGTTCATAACAGCTATCCAAGACCCCGGACATGTACATGGAGAGGATTGGCGATCTGGATCAGTCACTATATGACGAACCAGGTCAGAGCCATGACAGGAAGTGTTAACATTGGGTCAGAGATGTAGAAAAGGCAGCAGATTACTCAAATATACAAGATACTAAAATGAGGTTTCGCTATGAACCATATTCCCATCTTCAGAGAAGGATAGTGTCGGATAATTGCTTGTAAATACAAATTACAATCGAGATATTGTCTCTATTTTGTTTACATCTCATTGCCTTGGAGACCGACCACGGCTGTTAGACAGCAGAACATATGCAGTGCTTACAAGTTCTTTTCCAATGAGCTTGTAAGCACTGTTTTGAAGCTGGACTGGATCGCTGGAGTGCACAGTTACCTCCTAACCTTGGCCAGCTTAAGCGCCGACGGCAGCGGTGGTCGGTCTCCTGGAAACAAAATAAATGTTAATATCTCAAGAACAGCTGCAAACATTAATAAGCTGTAAATAGCAAAAATGCTCATCTATAAAAGCACTATCCATCTATGAGGATTGGAATAATCCTTTAAAAGAACATCAAAAACAAAAGTCACCTCTGTCTGTTGTGAGTACATTTAGTGGAGGGGGAAAGGCGTAGCAAAACTTACCAACCAACTAACCCCTGAGATATTGGTGCACACAACGGGGTCACTTGACAGCTGAGATCTGCTAGGAGCAATAGCCTCTGTTTCTTTGCACCAGTGCCGCAGTATAAAAAATGATATAAGATAATAACAAAATGCAAGAAATACAAATATTATGTACATATAGGCCTTGTTTTGCACTGACTCCCAGAGTGCGCAGAGAACAGAGCGTGGCGGGCCGAATGTTACCGTGGACGAGTTCTGCATTGCACTACAGACATTCAGCAACGCAGGAATCCGCCATGTTTACCAGTAAATCCCTATCCGCAGAAAGCTGCTGCCTGCAGATAACAGCCGATCCCAAGCTCCGCAGCACCATCGTCTGGTAGAAAGACAGAACTGCTATCGGCCTCCTGATGCAACCAGATCACTGAATTAGACTAAGCTTCCCTGGTATTAGAGACCAAGAAACATTGCTGCCATGTACTAAACTAGGACGCCAAATGCTACAGGAAACACAAAACAGTATGCAGAAGGGGATGGGGTTAAGAAATGTTCCAAATACGTGGGACAACCTTCTCTAATTAGCCCCCCTGCACACAAACATACATACAAGCCAGTAATGTGTGCACCTCCTGGAAAAGTTTGGTGCCATTTGACAACTCATGACCAACAGGAAGTTTTTAATTGTTGTAAAGTGTAACTATCAATTTATAAAACTTTTTATATATTATAGTGACCAGCGGGGGAATCAGCGTCTGAAGACCCCTATCGATCAGTCAAAACATCACTCCTGACAGGTAACACCGGATCTACTGTATTTACAATAGGCGATGTCACAGCTCACCTTCTCCCCCTCCCTTCAGTGACCTTTGCACATGATCATTAATTAGATGATTTGATGTAAAAGATAAGGTCTGTTCATTGTGCCCTGAAGATTACAAGATTTTAATTTTTATTCCTAATAAAGATTATAAACACTGAAGAAAAAAAAAAAAGCAAAACAAAACGGATTTGAACAATAGGTCATTATCTGATGACACATTCCCTTTAAAGGGGGCATATCACCAAATCACAAACTTTCTAGTTATAATTAAATACATTTATATGTATTTTTATATTTATTTTTTTTTAGATCATTTGAAAGTCAGTATGTATCTAAAAACCTTTTTTAGCAGCATTTTTCTTCCGCCGCGTGCTGCCTCTCTGTGGTTGGCACAGCTCATCAGGGCATTGTTCTCATACACATGGATGCTGATCCTCTCATTGCTCTAATCATCCTGCTCTCGCCATAACTTGCAAAACCAGTACCACCGAAGTCACGTTACTGGCCATATCCTCAATCTACCTTTGGCCACGTGATTTGGCGCCATTTAACCCATACACCAGCGACCTATGAGACATCCATGCCCACAAGTGTCCTCCACCCAGGTAAGCTTCCACTCTTATTGATCACCTACTCTGTCTATCGTCCTACCCATGCCCCCTCCCACCGGTGTACCCATGTCCCCTTACACATACTGACCTATTGACAGCAGTGTCTTACCCTTCGGCTATTCTCCTCCACTGTCATCCTAGTACGACATGTAAACGCATTAATACCCATTATATAAATATGTACCCCGCTGGCGGACACAGAAGATGCCCCAGAGCAAGAAAAGTCCAATATCGCATCATAATGTACAACTGCACCAGCTTTGGAGACAGAAGAGGCCCCCACTTACCTCTTTGGCCCCAGGCTGCAGTAATGATATGTCCACCCCTGATGTATTCCACAGTGTGATTGTACATATGTAACTTTGCATCAGCCCTGTATGTCTCGCTCTTGTATATAGTTATTTGACTTTCTTAGCCACTGTTTCTCAAAGCAAAACCTCATGATGTTCGCACCCCAAGAGCACTATGGAGCTTATCGCTGTGCACTGTCTTCAATAAACTGTTTGCTTGTACCAATTGAGTGTACAGTGGATATTGCACTTATTATTCCATTTGTACCCTGCATTCAACAAGTGTGTGCACTGCTTATTTTACACCAAACCTGCAGCATGCCCGTCCACTGGTTGAGAGTTATTGCAGCTTCATTATATGCACCTCAGTTTTGCTGAGCAACGGTACCAGACTCAACCTAGGGACAAACATTATTGTTTCTGGATGAAAGCAACCCTGTTTTTACCCATAATGAACAACATATTTAATTTTAGTCACTACAATGAGAGCAAAGCTGAAATATTTCAGATCTAGCCAAGTACACAAGTTTGGGGTTGGAGGATCCCATTGACTATGCAAAATTTTCATCAGCCGTGGAACACTCACCGCGGCAGTCACTTTGTCCCAGTCTGATACAAAGGCCCGGAAACCTTCTCCAAACACAGTCCCTGCCGTCCTGTAGGAAGAAGCATGATCCTATGTAAGCGACCATCACAGGTATAATAAGATCATCTCCTACAGTGGGAATTTCCTTCCACGTACTTGATGGATTCCAGAACAGTTTGCCGATGTTCTGCCGCCTTCAGGCGAATCTGCTCCCGGATGATGTCCGCATTTTCCCGCTCCACTTTTGCTCGTGCCCGCGCCTCTGCCTCTATCCTGAGCATTTCATTCTTGTGCCGCAGCTCCATCTCATGCTCGATTGTAGCTGAAGAGAATGCACAAAACGCGTCAATGGCGAGCTACAAACATGGCCGACTTACTAGGGTACATCATATTCGCCATCTGCGCACGTCCTGCAGTGCCCTGTGCTCTCCTATTACTGAGCAGACATCTGGGTATTGCACACAGAGCCTATCACTGGTTCCAGGATCAGTAATACTAGCTATACAGCCTGACCATGCAAAAGGCTACTAACTAGTGATTAGCAGGCGTGCTTGCATAAGGTGTTCTCTGAGCATGCTCGTGTGCTAACCGAGTGTCTTCAGAATGCTCGAATACTATGTTCGATTCTCCAGGGACTCGAACATAGTATTCAAGCACGCCGAAGACACTCTATTAGCATATGAGAGTGCTCGGATAATGTCTTACCAGAGCACGCTCACTCATCACTACTACTAACCCAGTATAAAATGCAGCAGGAAGAACAGCAAAGATGGGATAAAATATTAAATATAGCTGTAGCCCTTACTGTGGGATCTAGGAGACCCCAAAGATTCACAAGAGGTTGTGCGTGCAGACCCATCTCTGGGTTCCAAGACTTACTCCAGCTATGGCTCTCCTACTGTGATGCCTAATAATATATTCCAGATTTAATCTAAAGGGGTACCCTATGTCTTTGTTGACATGGCAGAAACGGTGACGTTACGATCACGCTTCAATGAATCCCACGGATTTAGAGATTGTTTTTTTCCATGATATATTATACTCCACGATAATGGTAAAATTTGTTCGATACGACTTGCGTTTATTTGTGAAAAAATGGAAATTTGGTGAAAATTTTGAAAATTTGTACACCCTTAAATCAGAGCGTTATGTCACACAAAATAGTTAATACATAACATTTCGCACATGTCATAACATCAGCACAATTGTTTTAAACAATTTTTTTTTCGTTAGGAAGTTAGAAGGGTTAAAAGTTGACCAGCAATTTCCATTTTTTCAACAAAATTTAGAAAACTATTATTACCGTATTTATTTATTTTTTTCTTTTTAGGGACCACATCACATTTAGGCTAAGTTCACACGTTGCGGAATTGCCGCGGAAATTTCCGCGGCAATCCCGCACTTCTCCCGCGGGAAATACGCACTTTTTTTGTATGCGTATTCCCGCCAGAATAATAGCGTTTTGCAAGCGTAATTAGCTTGCAGAATGCTAGCGTTTTCCTAGCGATCTGTAGCATCGCTTGGAAAACTGATTGACAGGTTGGTCACACGAGTCAAACATAGTGTTTGACACGTGTGACCAACTTTTTACTATTGATGCCGCCTATGTCGCATCAATAGTAAAAAGATCTAATGTAAAAATAATAAAAAAAATAATAAATAATGATATTCTCACCTTCCGGCGGCCCCCGCAGCCTTCCCGCCTTCAGCGACGCTCCCGGCAACTCCCGGTCCCAAGGATGCATTGCGACAAATCACCCCGATGACGTAGCATCACGCGAGACCGCTACGCCATCTGGGTGATTCTCGCAAAGGACTCTTGGGACCGGGAGTTGCCGGGAGCGTCGCTGAAGGCGGGAAGGCTGCGGGGGCCGCCGGAAGGTGAGAATATCATTATTTATTATTTTAATTATTGTTTTACCAGGGATATGGTACCCAGGGCCTGGAGGAGAGTCTCTTCTCTTCCAGACCCTGGGTACCACCGCACATGAACCGCTTACATTCCGCAAAATTAATGAACATGTTGCCATTTTTTCCGCGAAGCGTTTTTTTCGCGGAAAAAAAAGCAACATGTGGCCAAAACATGCGGAATCAATTAACATGTATAGGATGCTTAATGCTTGCGTTTTTTTCGCGTTTTTACCGCGGAAAAAACGCAAATATTCCTGAACGTGTGCACTTAGACTAAAAGTGTCTTTGAGGGGTCAATACAACAGAAAATACCCAAAAGTGACACCGTTCTAAAAACTGCACCCTTCAAAACCACATTTAAGAGATTTATTAACCCTTCAGGTGGTTCATCAGGAATTTTTAGAATGTGGAAGGAAAAAAATGAACATTGAACTTTTTTTCACAAAAATGTTACTTTAGACCAATTTTTTTTATTTCAACAAGGGTAACAAGAAAAATAAAAAAAAGGACCCCAAAAAGTGTTGTGCAATTTCTCCTGAGCATGCCGATATCCCATATGTTTGGGAAAACCACTGTTTGGGCGCATGGCAGAGCTCGGAAGGGAAGGAGAGCTATTTGACTTTTTGAGTGCAAAATTTGCTGGAATAATTAGTGGATGTCATGTCGCGTTTGGAGAAGCACCTGATGTTCCTAAACATTGGAAACCCCCCACAAGGGACACCATTTTTTAAACTAGACCCCTCATGGAACTTATATAGCTGTGTGGTGAGCACCTTGAGCTCCCAGGTGCTTCTCAGAAGTTTATAATATTGAGCCATGAAAAAAAAAATCTAATTTTGCATTTACATAAGGACAACAGGAGAAATTACACCATACAATTTGTTGTGTAATTTCTTCCGAGTATGCCGATACCCCATATGTGGGGGAAAACTACTGTTTGGGCACACAGCACAGCTCAGAACGGGAGTGATGTTTTGGAACATAGACTTTGATGGAATTGTGAGCGGGGGTTCATGTTGTGTTTGGAGAGCCTCTGGTGTGCTTAAACAATGGAAAACTTGACCTCTCAAAGAATTTATCTATACATGTGAAAAATATTTAGACTTGAGATGTGGTGAGAACAATAAAACCCCCAGGTGCTTCACAGAATTTTACGATGTTGCTCTGTGAAAATAGGAAAACAAATTTTTCCCCACAAAACTGTTATTTTAGCCCCAGATTTTTTCATTTTCACAAAGATAGCAGGAGAAAGTGGACCTCAAAATTTGTTGTGCAATTTCTCTTGAGTAAAACGATACCCAATATGTGGTCGAAATCTACTTTTGAGGCACAGTGCAAAGCTCAGAATGGATGAAGCACCATATTGGAGTTCACATTTTACTGGAATGGTTTGAGGGTGCCATGTCACTTTGGAAGGGCCCCTGAGGTGCCAGAACAGCAGAAAAACCCCTCATATATGACCTCATTTTACAAACTACACCCCCAATGAATTCATCTAAGGGTGCATGGATCGTATTGACACCACATGTGCCTCACAGATTTTTATACTATTGGGTGGTGAAGAAAGAATATTTACATTTTTAATACTAAAATATTGTTTTAGCCACAAGAGCTAATAGGAAAAAATGGACCTTTGTTTGTTGTACAAATTTCACCTGACTAACATCTTGTAATTGGGAACTACTTTTCAGGCACAGAGCAAAGCTCAGAAAAGAAGGTGCGCCACAATTTAGTGCAGATTTTACTGTTATGGTTTGCGGGTGTCATGACCCATTGGGAGAGCCACTGAGATGAAATAGCGATTTTTGTGTACTCACAGTAAAATCCTTTTCTCCGAGACACTCATTAGGGGACACAGACCATGGGTGTTATGCTGCTGCCACTAGGAGGCTGACACTAAGTTGAAACAAAAAGTTAGCTCCTCCTCTGCAGTATACACCCTCCTGCTGGTTCCTAGTGAACCAGCTCAGTGCAAAAGCAGTAGGAGATAATTAACATCATATCAGAGTACGATCATTCGCATAATATTAGAGAACAACACATCGAATGAGACAATCAGAAGCGGTTAAGCTAAAAGGGTGGGCGCTGTGTCCCCCAATGAGCGTCTCGGAGAAAAGGATTTTACGGTGAGTACACAAAAATCCCTATTTCTCCTTCGCCTCATTGGGGGACACAGACCATGGGACGTCCAAAAGCAGTCCATGGGTGGGAAACAATTTAACCGATAGAACCTCATGTACTGACTGTGTAAAGATGCACTACTGTCTTTTTGCAGAGTACATCTGCTAAGAAACATGCTCGCGAAAGTCAGAGTGCGACTAGTGTTTTGAAGATGTGTACAGACTAAACTAAAACACGGCCTTGCAGCCCTGTGGACTTGTTTTGTCTGCATCCGAAAATGAAAAGCCCAGTGGACGGACATCAACTGCGTAGAATATGCCCTAATATGCCCTATTCCCTACTGAGATGGGCACGCTTTTGATGTGGTACCACTCCTGAATAACCAAGCGAATTTCCCTGGCTAATGAGGCCCTGAAGTGGGCTACAGGAGAAAGCCAACCTCAGGACATACATCCTGAGAGCCTTTAGTGCATGCAGGGTGAGTCACGAAGAAAATGCCGAAATATGCCCTAAACCCTACAGGGATGGGCACGCTACTGACGTGGACAACTCTTGAATAGCTGAGTGGATTTCCCTGGCTATTGAGGCTCTAAAATGGTCTACAGGAGAAAGCCGACTTCAGGACATTCGTCCAGAGAGCCCTCAGTGCATGCAGAGCTTATCCGCCCAAAGTACGAGTGTGGGGCCAAAGAGGGAAAGAGAAATCCATCGTCAAAATAGGAAGACCCAACGGCGGTCTGGGGACCATCGTGTCCTGGTGGAAATGCAGAAAGAACCAAATGGGCTCGCCCGAACAGAGCTGTCAGCTCCGACAAGAAGGGCGACCTTCTAAGACAGAACTGCCAACTAGATGTCCTGCGACGGCTGGAAAGGCATCTGTTAAGGCGCACCCAGGCCCGATATAACGTTAGGGCTTCCAATTGCCTTCTGTTGGGGGATACCCCTGTGAAGAGCTACGAATGAGAACTCTAACACATCTTGGGAGCAAATTTTGAGCTGGAATAGAGACCGAAAGAGTAAAACTCTAGCCTTGAAGGAGCTTAGCGCCAAAAACTAAATTTCAGGCCAGTGTGAGGAAAAACCCTAAACTAAGAAAAAAACAAGGACGGGAAGACACGAAGCAGACGTCTGCGGTTCCCGCACCGTGTGCAAGAAGGTGTTCAGGTGCGGTGATGGATGTGACCTGAATCTTCCGAGCACCATAATGGCGGAGAAGACCCCAGAGAAGAGCTAAGCTAGAGCTCAGGTTCCAAAAGTTGAACCCAATAAACACCAGGCCCTTGTGTTCTGGTGATATATCGGAGAGCAGTACAGCATATTTGAACGATCTGACAGAGGACGGCGGAGACCACCTGTAGCAACCTTGTCCACCACGTCCAGCATGGTAAACAAAGGCAAGTGGAAATACTGGACAAAAAACCCTCCTCGTCCTTGTCCTTCTGATGACCGAAGGAAGACAAAACTAATGCCACGGAATAACCAAGTGATCCCTGTCTGCCCATCGGACGATGGTGGGCTACGTCGCGCAAGGCCGTCCTGCTGCGGGTGCCCGTTTGAAGCATGTTTTACGCCATAACCTTGGCGTAATACTATTGAATTCGGATGGGGAGAACTCGAAGGAGATAATAGAACTGCTGCCGGGCTAACTGGAATACTCAGATTACTAGAACATCAACCAAAAGACTCGACTCCCGAGTTGACCAGAATGATGACAAGAGACTGCTGTCCCGCTTGTGAGGCTGGCGTCAGAAGTCAATCTCTCGCCATTGGATCGGGAGAAAGAATTTTCCTTTTTTTAAGTTTGAGAGAAAGGTCTCAGTGACCCGCAGGGACAGGCAGCGCCAGCGGCTGAAAGGAATGGGTTTCTGGCTCAGACTGCTTGAATAGCCTACTGTAGGGTAGAGAGATGCAATTAAAACGAAGGGGACTGCTTTGATTGCAGGCACAATTTTTTTCCCCCGTACCCTCAGAGGAATTCGAAAGAAGTAAATGGAAGAGTGTCAAAATGTGTTGTCACTCCTTGCAGGGTTAGGCTTTACTGTAACTCAAGGGAGACTTCCCAGGCCTTGGGGGACGTCCAGGATCATCAACAAGAAGGATATCTGGTGGACTGGGAAGGGGGAGGATTGGTATCCGACTGCTGAAATGTATCAGTCAGGCCAAACGGAGAAGAGTGGCAAGTGCCTAAAGGCACTCCGCGCAGTCCTGGAAAAACTAATCTTTAATTAGAAAGTCATCCTAGAATGGGAGGACAACCGCCGTCTTAGAGTGAAAAAATGGCCATGACGGCCGCCACGGGCTTAGAGAACACTCTGGGAGTGGTAGTGAAAGTTGAAGGGTAAGGCTGTAAGAGTAATGATCGAACAAAGAGACTCCGTTCAGGAACAGCGTACGCTGACCCACTTGTGGAAAGGTGTGAGCTTCAGTTTGGGTCCTACAGATTTGTCCTTTTTTGGGGACCACGAACAGGGCTGAGGAAACCAATCGATTGTTACGCTTATATAGAGCCGGACCAACGACTCAATCTAGACGGAGTGGGTCTATGATTTAGAAAGAAGACTTTGTCCTGGCACCTAAAATTTTTGAGGACGTAAAGGAAAGCAACCCTGCTAAAGGACGAGGGGGCAAAAAAGAAACAAATTTGTAACTAGAAGACACCCGGTCTGAGAAGCTAGATACGGGCGGCCGGAAGATAACGCTGAGAATCACTGAGTGGGAAATGTCAGAGACCTAGGTCTCACAGATCCAGAACCTTTGAGGTGGATCCTTACATTATTGATTGGCCTATGGTAAGGAAAAAGTCAGGGACCTCTTTGGGCGCAGACCGCTTTCCATTGTCTGAACCCTAATGCCGAACTGATCATGATGGTATGGCTGATAGTGCAGCGCAGCTGGCAATTGTTCCGGGGTCTAAAGGACGGAGACTCAGACTCTTCATCTGACGGTCCGAGGACCTTAAAATAATGATCCCCCCAGCCAGGATAGAGGTTTCTAGATGCCAGTCAAAGTGCTGACGGACTACGACTGGAGGTTCAGCTCAAGAGGGATACCTCACTTCTAGAGGTTTTTGCTGTGAGTTATGTGACCTGTCGCTTCCTGAGCCGGCTGACTATGACTCAAACCTCTGTGAGAAGGACAAACACTCTTTTAGGGCGTATTGTCCACTGAAGGGCGCTGCGTGATCCGGTACGGAACGGGAATCCATGTCAACCATCAGTCTCTGTTTGACCTTCCTGAACTCTGATCCAGAGAAACATCCAATTCATACCCAACATAAGCTGCAAACCAGTGGAGCAAGAGAGAACTAACGGACACCAAGGAACTTAATTGTTCGGGTAAGGTCCTAAGGATCAGATTTCTAGATGCCTGTACGTTTCTAGAATGCTTGCGGCCCCTGCTAGCCGACAGCTCCTGTGTAGGAAAGGATCCATTCTTGCCAGTTCTGCAAACACTACAATCCGTAGCGACATCACAGAGATGTTCAATTTCTTTGGCCAGAGAAGCCGTGGCTTGCAACAGTGACAAAGCACACTTGGGGGGGCTAGGTACGCTAGGCTCAGTGGTGGCTGAATCTCAGTTCTCATGTAAAACTTGAGCCCAGGACCTTAACTGAAGTATTCTATTCCATAAACCAGTAGCTTAACTACTCAGCCAACAGCTGAACTGGCTAGGGGAACGCCGCATGCCATCCTTGTGCAGAGCCATGCGAAACTGTCTGTAACATTCCAATTTTAGTATATGTGTTGCCGAGGCAAGCACTCTCTCTCCCCATGGGCACTATCCATTCTGAATGCCTTAGGGATAGGCCTGTATGCCTGGGGTCAGTAGTGGCATAGGGTAGTATATACCAGAGCCCATGTAGGGAAGGACTATTATATATTTATCTATGGGGGGCCATCCAGGCCTTACCCCAGTCCAGAGACTGCATGTGAGCGGTTCTCCGTTTGGTTAGTAGCGGCGGAGGGCCCCAGAGTGCGTTGGGGATTGTGCAGAATTAAGATCTCTGTGCTTGATGGTAAGGCAGACCTGGGCTCAGCTGTGGGCTTCTGTTTGCACAGGATCCAAGATAATGTTCTCTATATTGTTATAGTTTCAGAATATGTGCTGCGAAAGAGAGCACTCAATCCCCATGGTAACAGACTGGCCGGAGGTGAGATAAAAAACAAAAAAAAAAACAAAAACATACTGTATGTTTTGATAGCCCTTCTAAATGCTTTAGGCCTCTTTCACACATCCGTTGTGCGCCTGACGGCGCCCTCCGGCATTTTTTTGTCCAACCGCATCAGGCGAAATGTAATGCCGGATGCGTTTTTTTTGCATTGACTTTCATTAGCTCCGGATGTCAGTGCGTTGTATCCGTTTTTGTCCGGATCCGGCGGAAATGTACATTCCGGCGGCCGGACACAACGCAGCATGTAACGTTTTTATTTTTTGCCGGAGCCGCCTGATGTGCCTGAAGCGGCGCATCAGGCGGCCGGAAATAATAGAATTCAATGGAACCGGATCAGACTTTTGTGCAATCCGGCAAAAGTCTGATCCGGATTCTGGAAATCGAGGACTATTACTGCTGCTGCTGCAGCTGCTGCTGCTACTACTACATTTTCCAGTGTCTCCGGGCATCAGAAACCCTCTTTTTATGGGTTCAAAAGTTCAGGTCGGATCCAGCAAAAAACCGGATCCGTTGCATCAGTTTTTTTGTTTCAGCGCCGGATCCGTCCCTTCAGGCATAGGACGGATCATGCCGGATACAAAAAGACGGATGTGTGAAAGAGGCCTTAGAGAGACATGTGTCCATACAGGGAAAGGCTATTATATACATATAGTAACATCCAAGTCTTGACCTGGTCTTAGCGGTCCTCCGCAGGGAATATGGTGGCAAACAAACAGTCAACGGGACCAGGGCTACCAAGCCAGTCACCCATGCCGTTTTTTTTGCCAAGCCTCAACCTGCTTCTGCTGTCTGACAAGAGCAGGAGAATTCAACCAAGAATGGCCGGTGACTGATAAAGCCCGTTATAAGGGTCCGATGAAACCGGTACCGATGCTGTGAAGAGTGGCCCATATGTGACTAGACTGCAGGTGCCAGGAAAAAAGATGGCTGAGGGTCCCAGAAGTCTCGCCGAGTGAGAGACGTGGTAGCGGTGACAGTGCTATTTTCTCCCCTGGAAGAAGCCGGCGAGATTAGTCCAGGGGAAGTCTCGCAGGGAGCGAGACACGCCAATAGGAAGGCAGAGTTGGCGCCAAAACCCTCGGAAAAAAGGGCAGAGCACCTGCCGCAACGTTATGATGGGGGCCAGAGTATCTCTAATGTAGGCCCAAGCCAGGGCCTAAATTTTCCCGTCAGCTGAAACGCGCCCGGAGGAGGGGAGAATCCGTGGCCCAAGCGCTACGTCCAGTGATGCCGAAGCCTGCCGCCAGAGACGCTGCGTTCGTCACACCACATCCCAGGCCCACACTTACCGATGGTGTGCGTCCCGGTCTGGAGACCGTCGCAGCGCAGAACCTGGACTGAGAACCTTCAGGTCAGCTGCCTTAAGGATGGTGCAGGGAGCCCTCAATCCACCATCCCTTTGATAAGGAGGTGGAGAGGGACCTTCCGCCCTCCATTCGTCGCCGCTGTTCAGTCAGTGGTGATTCAGTGGGGGCCGCACGGACGCCATAAGAGCCTCTGTAAATCCGAAGGGGTTCAATCCTCTAGGATGGGGACAAGGCTGGATGTCCGGCATAGGCCTGGCTGCGGCAGAGGATACATGGAGGCGACACTCCATGTGCTCGTCCGTAAGTCGGTGTGGGGAGATCGGTGCCCTTTAAGGGACCCGTCGCCCATAAGTCAGCTGAGGCATGGCATCCCACGTCGCAGCAGAGGATACGTGGAGGCGACACTCGCACGTGCTCGCCTGTTGTTGGTTTGGGGAAATTGGAGCCTTGAAAGGATCCGTTGCCCCTATCATCCAGTTGAAAAATTAAAAATGAAAAAGGTAAAATAATAAAAGGTCTGAAGACCAGACCAGTGTGCCTCCTACAGACACTAAGCAAGAACTGGTTCACTTGGAGCAAGGAGGGTGTATACTGTAGAGGAGGAGCTAACTCTTTTTGTTTCAACTTAGTGTCAGCCTCCTAGTGGCAGCAGCATAACACCCATGGTCTGTGTCCCCCAATGAGGCGAAGGAGAAAGTTACCCGATTTTACAAAATAGACCTCTCGATGAATTAATTTAGGGGTACAGTGATCAAATTGACACCACAGGTGTGTTACAGAATTTTATAACATTTGCTTTAGCCCCAGATTTTACATTTTCACAAGGAGAAATTAGTTAAAAAAAATGGCATAAAAATTTGTCTCACAATTTCTGCTGAACATGGCAATACCCCATATGTGGCTGTACAGTACTACTTAGCCATACGGAGTGACTCGGGAGGGACAGAGCGCTATTTGCCTCCTGGAGCAAAGATTTTCCTAGAATAGTTTCCGGACTCCATATACAGAGCCCCTAATTGCTAGAAGAGCAGAATCCCCCTCAAGTGACCACATTTTGGTAAATGATATCTCTTTGGGAATTTATCTACAGATGTAGTGACGATATTGACTCCATGGGTATTTTCCAGAAACAAGCAGCAATGAATGTTAGTGGATAAATTGCAAACTGCCGTTGTACAGTCATGGACAAAAGTTTTGAGAATGACACAAATATTAATTTTTACAAAGTCTACTGCTTCACTTTTTCTAATGGCAATTTGTATGTACTCCAGAATGTTATAAAGAGTGATCAGCTTAACAGCAATTACTTGCAAAGTCAATATTTGGCTAGAAAATGAACTTTATCCCCCAAAACACATTTCAACATCATTGCAGCCCTGCCTTAAAAGGACCAGCTAACCTCTTTTCAGTGATTGCTCCATTAACACAGGTGTGGGTGTTGATGAGGACTTGGCTGGAGATCAATCTGTCATGATTAAGTAAGAATGACACCACTGGACACTTTAAAAGGAGGCTGGTGCTTAGCATCATTGTTTCTCTGCTGTTAACCATGGTTATCTCTAAAGAAACATGTGCAGTCATCATTGCAATGCACAAAACTGGCCTAACACGGAACAGTATCGCAGCTAGAAAGATTGCACCTCAGTCAACAATCTATCGCATCATCAAGAACTTCAAGGAGAGAGGTTCCATTGTTGCCAAAAAGGCTCCAGGGTGCCCAAGAAAGACCAGCAAGCGCCAGGACCGTCTCTTAAAAGTGTTTCAGCTGCGGGATCGGGCTACCAGCAGTGCAGAGCTTGCTCAGGAATGGCAGCAGGCAGGTGTGAGTGCATCTGCACGCACTGTGAGACGGAGACTCTTGGAGCAAGGCCTGGTCTCAAGGAGGGCAGCAAAGAAGCCACTTCTCTCCAGAAAAAACATCATGGACAGACTGATATTCTGCAAAAGGTACAGGCAGTGGACTGCTGAGGACTGGGGTAAAGTTATTTTCTCTGATGAATCCCCTTTTCGATTGTTTGGGACATCAGGAAAACGCCTCATTCGGAGAAGACAAGGTGAGCGCTACCACCAGTCTTGTCTCATGCCAACTGTTAAGCATCCTGAAACCATTCATGTGTGGGGTTGCTTCTCAGCCAAGGGAATCGGCTCTCTCACAGTCTTGCCTAAAAACACAGCCATGAATAAAGAATGGTACCAGAATGTCCTCCAAGAGCAACTTCTCCCAACCCTCCAAGAGCAGTTTGGTGATCAACAATGTCTTTTCCAGCATGATGGAGCACCTTGCCATAAAGCAAAGGTGATAACTAAATGGCTCAGGGAACAAAACAGAGATTTTGGGTCCATGGCCTGGAAACTCCCCAGATCTTAATCCCATTGAGAACTTGTGGTCAATCATCAAGAGACGAGTGGACAAACAAAAACCTAAAAATTCTGACAAAATGAAAGCATTGATTGTGCAAGAATGGACTGCTATCAGTCAGGATTTGGTCCAGAAGTTGATTGAGAGCATGCCAGGGAGAATTGCAGAGGTCCTGAAGAAGAAGGGTCAACACTGCAAATATTGACTTGCTGCATTAACTCATTCTAACTGTCAATATAAGCTTTTTTTACTCATATGTTTGCAATTATATTTCTGTCTGTGATAAAAACATAAAAACCAGAGGGCAGCAGATCATGTGAAAATATAATATTTGTGTCATTCTCAAAACTTTTGGCCATGACTGTAGTGATCAGTACGCTGTAGTGACCAGTACATTATGCCCAGCCCGTGCTTCTGGAGACATGCACCCGTCAGGTGGGCTAGCACTCATCGCTACAGAAATGTCAAATATGTGGACACTATATGTGGTTTAGGCACAATGTGGGGCTCAGAAGGGAGGGGGCCTTTGGATTTGGGAGTGCAGAATTTGCTCGATTTCTTTTGGAGTGCGAAGAGTCATTTAGCTTTTCCAGAGCCTTTGTGCTACCAGTAACGTGGAGGCCCCCTATATTTCCGTTAACAGATGACAGACCTGAGTGGGGACTTGCCTTTTTTTGTGGATTGAACTGAAGCTTTTGTTGGGAACATTTTACATAACGTATGGGTTCACAGTTATCTGGCTCTCTACGCTGATCACTTACTTTGGGGATTCCATCTAAATTTCCGAGTGACCTGACAGATGAAACCCCCGAGGGATCCATTCACTATAATGAGGCAGCAGAGTTACTCTGGACACAATCTGGCCTCTGTTCAGCAGTGTCCTTCATTTTAAAAGTGCACAAACTGGGGCCAATGGCACTTTTATGCAATCCTAAAAAGACGGACACTGTTGGATCACAGGTCAGACGGCCTCCAAAGTGCCTCCATTTGCCTCATTATAAGGAATCTTCCTTTGAGGGTTCCGTCTCAATCACTTATTTCAGAGATTTACACGGAAATCACGGTGAAAGCGCTAAGCGCAGGATAAATGTGCGCGGAGCCTTACTGCAATCTTTGGGAGGTAGCATGAACAAATCAACAGCAGGTGAAGAATTGGTTTTATTTATTTCTTATGCCATTCCTCTATAAATGAGGATAAATGTGCGCGGAGCCTTACTGCAATCTTTGGGAGGTAGCATGAACAAATCAACAGCAGGTGAAGAATTGGTTTTATTTATTTATTATGCCGTTCCTCGTGCGGTATAAGGGATTAGACGACTTTATTCTTCAGGTCGGTGCGATTACAGCAATACCAAATTTATATCGGGTTTTTATGTTTGGCTGCTGTCACACACTAAAAAACGCTTTTTATTGCAAAAAAAATAGTTTCTGCATCACCATATTTTGTGAGCTACAATTTTTCCATATTTTGTCAGAGTCATCTGATGACTTGTTTCTGGAGGGCTGAGTTGACGTTTTTATTGGTACCATTTTTAGTCACACAACAATTTTTGATCACTTTCTATTGTGATGACGTATTGCGGGGTCTCCGATTCAAGGGCAGAGTTTTTTTTTACCCTCTGACTACTCGCTAAATGCTGCAGCACTTAGGGGGTTGAAGTGCCGGCGCTGAGAGCTGGGTATCAGCTGATACCCGGCAGCGATTGCGTGCGCACAGCCTCTGTACACGCAAAATTGCCTGGACTTACTCAGTAATGAGTACATGCAAGGACGAAAAGGGGTTAAATAGATCTCTCAATCCTGATGAGACTAGTGTACTTGCTTTGAAAACCCATAATGAAATAGCTGTATAATCCTTTGTGAATATGATAATGAAGATTTTAAGGATCCAGCTCTAGCTTGACTCGTAAAACGTTCATTTAATTATCAGGATTATACAGCCATTCTTACACAAGTTTCAAAGCAAGTACAACAGCCTCATCAGGTCTAAAAGATCTATTTTATAATGTATACAGTTTGTACTGAGATCTGGTGACAGATCTGCTTTGAACATTAGTGATTGAAGTAAAGAATAAAATGTAAGACGTGTTGAGGATTGGCTCCTTACCTTTGCGCATGGCCTCCTGTTTTTGGACGGACTCCTCTTGCTTTCGCAGATTCTCTTCATTCAGCATTTGCTTTACAGATAGAAACAGAAAACTGAAATATTAACTATGGAAATAAAAGCAGACGCTGATTAACGCCAAGTTGTCTTTATCGCTTTAAATGGAGGGTGGCAATGGGTTAGACTGCGGACCCCCCACCTATCACATTAATATTAGATCAGAGGGGTCCGATCATAATATATAACACTCTCCATATAAATTTAAAACCTTCTACCATTGTGTGTACACAGCTCCTGTGCAAACGTATGTGTTTCTGTAGCTACATACAATCCCCGATTTTGCAGTCATGTGCATCTCTCTTGCATCTGACCCCATCGTCTACAGGTTAGCAATAAAATGGGGTAGATGGTCCAAACTAAAGGCCACATACACATGAGATTAATGTCAATCGAACTGGATGTCGGTGGGATCAGCCGACAGTCTGATCTACAGTGGAGGAAAATAAGTATTTATTACACTGCTAATTTTGCAAGTTTTCCCACCCACAAAGAATGGAGATGTCTGTAATTTTTATCGTAGATACACTCCACCTGTGAGAGACAGAATCTAAAAATAAAAAACAGAAAATCACATTGTATGATTTTTACATAATTAATTTCCATTTTATTGCATGAAATAAGTATTTGATAGAATAGAAAAACATTACTTAATATTTGGTACAGAAGCCTTTGCTTGCAATTACAGAGGTCAGACGTTTCCTATAGTTCTTTTTTTTTTTTTTTAAATCAGATACATTTTTATTTAACCAAATTCAAGGCACAAAACAAAACAAAACAAAAAAAATCGCTCTATACAGCCGTTCAGGAGTCCTATATACTCTATGGAGTACATATATCTGCGAGAGTCTGCCGGGTTCACTCAGTGATAATTGGGGTATAAATTCCATAATCACTTCCCATTTATCTTCCTCTATCCTACCCAACTCCTCCTCCCATTTCCCCTGTGCTCTAATAGGATAATTATTTAAAAAAGTATGCATTAGATCCTTATAAATGCCCGACACTACCCCTTTTGTTCCCCCCTCTGCACAGACATAATCAATATATCCTTGTGAATCTCCATATTCATTGTCCTACTCTGCGTAACATAAGCATGCCTAAACTGCCCATATTGAAATCTGCAGATCTCCGGTAGCCCATAATCTGCCTGCAACTTTCCAAAGGGCACCAGTCCCTGCGCATCCTGCACCTGAACCACGTACTGTATTCCCAGTCTCATCCAATTTTTAAATTCTCCCATTTTAACAAATTCCGGTAGAGTCTCGTTTTGCCATATCGGGGAAAAATTTGTTAAGTGTTCCATACCCCTAATCTTTTAATTGCCTCCCAGACTTTATGTATCAGCGCTAAAGTAGGATACATCAAACCCAACTTCCTAAACCTTCCTGCCTCCAACCCCTGAACCAAGGGATCCCTCCCCATCACCAGAGCAAAGACCCTTTGTATTGAACCAGCCCCAGACACATCCCTCCACCCTCTCATCTGTTGGCCCTGAGAAGCTAAGTAGTAAATCCAAGAGTTCGGAAGCGCCAGTCCCCCTCCATCCTTGGGCCTCTGCAATATCTCAAGTCTGATCCTTGGCTGCTTTTTTTAACCCCACACAAGATCCCTAAATATAGAGTCAATAGTACGAAACCACCGCCTAGGGAACCAAATAGGGGCATTGTGCAAGACGTATAGCAGTTGGGGCATTAAAATCATCTTAATCAGATTGATTCTTCCCACTACTGAAAGATACAGTTTACACCACGCCCCTACTTTACTCCTAAACTTACTCAGCAGTGGGGTCAGATTCAAATCTGCATAGCTGGAAATCGGAAGTGCCACCTGAATACCCAGATATTTAAACTGTCGCACCACAGCCAACCTGCTACCCTCCCCCGACACTGGCAAATCAACAACACAATCATCTACAGCCATGACAGTGGATTTCCCCCAGTTAATTTCTAAACCCGATATAGACCCAAATGTTTTAATAATTTTCATTGCTCTCAACAACGACTCTCCGGAATCCTCCAAAAAAAGCAATTTTTCCTCTACCAAGCCATATTTGAACCCTTTAACCGAAGCCGTCCTCCTAATTGTCTGCGCCAGGGGTTCCACTGCCAAAGCAAACAGTAGCGGGGACAGTGGACACCCCTGCCTAGTCCCCTATGAAGCGCAAAACTCCCAGACATTTGCCCATTAACTCTGACCCCAGCGGTCGGGGAAGTATATAGCAACCGTATTCATGAAATAAAGGTCGGCCCAAAACCAAAGCGTTCCAATACCCTCCAAAGATACAGCCACTCAACACTATCAAACGCTTTACGCGCATCCAATGAAACCACGACCCTACTGCCCCTATTGTCCGACAGCAGCTGCAAATACAGAAAAAGTCTACGCAAATTTATCGCCGTAGACTTATTTGCCATAAATCCGGATTGGTCCAAATGGACAAGATCCTGAACCACACTCGCCAAACGGCTAGCCAAAA
>VIAB01000234.1:433045-444670 GCA_009801035.1 Oophaga pumilio
AATTTGAGATTGGCGAACAGTTCTAGTCGAACACCGCTCATCTCGACATGTGAGGCTTAGTCAACGCTGGAGGAGCTGAAAACCAACTTGAAGACAGAAAAGGACAGGAGGACCAAGGAGGGGAGTTTCGAGGTGCGGGGAAGACAGTGTTTATTACTGAGAACCAATGTATCCATATTGAATTTTGCAACCATATTTGAATTTCATCAGATTCGCTCATCTCTAGGGCTGAATATCAGTGAAACAACCCTCCTTCCTACTGAACATCCAAGATGGAGTGTCGGGGAGAAGGTCTTGGATGGCTTCTCTTTGGGCAGTACCGGAAGTTCCCAGTTGTACTACCCAGGCTTGTGATTGACCAATCTATGCAGATATTGCCTCCTGGTTCCATTAGAACCGTTACCCTGAGATGGCTCCACTATTAAAACACAATCATCCACATACCACTTATTTAAAGGGGTTACAACTTACAATTCCAAAAGGTCCTCAATAAGGTTCATCCATGACCTCTTCTTTGAAGATTGCAATGACAGACAATCAATACGAAGGAACAATCCCAAAATCACGACCTACCAAAACTTCTCCAAAAATGGCAGGAGGGCTGTTTCTGGTCTGGTTCATTTTTGTTGAAAAAGAGGACCCCCTTCTATCCTGTTCCTACCGGCTACTCCTCCCTTTCTCGTAGCCAATCCTTATCTGTTTACTACTTAAGTTCTACATCTTATAGTCAATCGATTACTTTTTTAACCCCTAGACTTCCTACAACTCCAATTCCAGTCAGGCCTAGCTCTCTGGTACATGGCATTTGTTTTTACAGTCTTCCAGTCCATTGTTGGGGTGAAGGCTCATCCTAGTCGAGCACTGGTTGAACATTGGCTGACGGTTGTACAGAAATATTGTCTAAGAACACTGAGTTGTTCGAACCGCGCACAGGTCCTCCTTGACGATCTTCCTCTGGTATTACCAGTTTGGGCACAAATAGCAGTCATGATATTTCATCGGAAATGGAACTGAAATAAAGTCTTGGATTTAAACCACTTTCTCGAAAGCTGGATCTTTTCTAGATGTACAGAAATACTGTCTGACAACAGAAACTTCTGATTCTTTAAAGGGGTTGAGTGAGATTACAAATAAACCATGGCTGCTCCCTTCCAGAAATAGCGCCTCTCGTATCTATGGGTTGTGTCTGGTATTGCAGCTCAGTTCCATTCATTTATGCTGTCATCCCATGGCCAATAGTGGTGCCGTCAGGTCTTCATAGTCTCATATAAACCCTTAAAATTTAATTTCAGCTAGAAAATTTCTTTTTTTAGAATATTCAACTTTTTTTGTAGAATTACACTAAACACTTCTCCATATGTGCACAACCTTTATTTCCTGTATTTGAAAACATTTTGAAATTTTTGCGAACTAAATTTACAGGTTAGTCATCAATCAGAGAAAAATCAGAAAATGTGCGCCCAGTTATCCCATATCTCCTCTCCCCTCCAGCCGAGTCGTATACACCTGCTTATCATTCCAGTCATCCTTCAAGGCAAGAGACACAAACATCAATCTCTGTCTTGTCCTTTTATTGTACAATATTAGAACATCTTTCATTGTGCTCTGTTTGAACCCAATGGCACATTCTGCTACATATCCAATTCTGCGCTCCGTCTTCCCATTCACCATCTATTTGAGTTGATAGATTAAACTAATGACTTCGGTCACTGCTACAGATAAGGGCAGGGGAAGAATGGACAAATAATCGAAGATACTGCTATTATCACACGAGGGCTCATAAATCAGGAAGACTCTGCTGCATTTACAGGAATAATGTAGAGTTATGGCAACATGGAAAATTCTTCAAACAAAAGTTCAATAAATGTGACGGATCATGTTCTTCATTGATGTTATTATAGCCTGGAATCCATCAGGTTCAGAAAAGATTATGTTGTTAGCACAAGGGAATAGAAAGTCTGAAGTATCTGCTTGTATTTATCTATCTGTCTATTATCTATCTATTCATCCATCTTTCCATTGCCTATCTATCCATATTTGTATGTATCTGTGAATCTATCCATGCGTCCATCCAATTATCTATCTTCTTCCTATCTATTCATCCATCCTTCCATCCCTCTTTCTATTCATCATTCCATCCCTTTATCCGTCTATCTATCCATCCTTCCATCTACCTGTCTATCCATCCATCCATTGCCTATTTTTCCATATCTGTTTATCTATCCTTTCCACCAGAGGGAAGCACCTCCGATTTATTTTCTTGCATAACTATCCTTTGTCTATTTATCTACCTAGCTATTCATCCATCCCTCCATACGTCTAACTTTCTATCAATCCATCCCTCTATCTATCTCTACATCTACCTGTCTATCCATCTATCCATCCAATCGTCCATCCATCTATCTCTACATATACCTTTCTATCTATCCATTTATCTTTCTACCAATCCATCCCTTTATTCGTCTATCAATCCATCTTTCCATCTACCTGTCTATCCATCTATATATCTATCTATCTATCTATCCATCTATTTATCTATCTATCTATCTATCTATCTATCTATCTATCTATCTATCTATCTATCATTTATCTCACTGATTATCCTCCCTCTAGCGTCCTTCATGACGGCAATTTTTTGCTATTGTGTTTTCACTTTTGTTCTCCTCTTCTTCCAAAAGCCATAACTTAAAAAAAAATCTTTCCATTGACATAGCCAATTGAGGGCTTGTTTTTGTTTGGGAGGGACAAGTTTTAATTTTGATTGTCAAATACAGTTTTGATCAAAAGTTTACATACCCCGACATAATTTTTGCTTTCTTGGCCTTTTTTCAGAGAATATGAATGATAACACCAAAACTTTTTCTCCACTCATGGTTAGTGGTTGGGTGAAGCCATTTATTGTCAAACTGCTGTGTTTTCTCTTTTTAAATCATAATGACAGCCCAAAACAGCAAAATGACCCTGATCAAAAGTTCACATACCCTGGTGATTTTGGCCTGATAACATGCACAGAAGTTGACACAAATGGGTTTGAATGGCTACTAAAGGTAACATCCTCACCTCTGACCTGTTTGCTTGTAATCAGTGTTTGTGCATAAAAGCTGAGTGCGTTTCTGTGATACAAACAAACTCTTGCATCTTTCATCCAGCCACTGACATTTCTGGATTGATTGTGAGTCATGGGGAAAGCAAAAGAATTGTCAACGGATCTTTGGGAAAAGGTAGTTGAACTGTATAAAACAGGAAAGGGATACAAAAAGATATCCAAGCAATGATAATGCCAGTCAGCAGTGTTCAAACTGTGATTAGCAAATGGAAAATAAAGGGCTCTGTAAAAATAAAACCACGGTTAGGTAGACCAACAAAAATGTAATCCACAACTGCCAGGAAAATTGTTCGGGATGCAAAGAAAAACGCACAAATAACATCAACTGAAATACTGAACTCTCTGAAAACTAGAGGTGTGGCTGTTTCAAGATGCACAATAAGGAGGCACTTGAAGAAAAATGAGCTGCATGGACGAGTCGCCAGAAGAAAGCTATTACTGCACAAATGCCACAAAGTATCACAATACGCAAAACAGCACAGACACAAGCCTCAAAACTTCTGGAACAAGGTAATTTGGAATGATGAGACCAAAATTTAAGTTTTTGGCCACAACCATAAACATTACATTTGGGGAGAGGTCAACAAGGCCTATGATGAAAGGAACACCATTCCTACTGTAAAGCACGGAGGTGGATCGCTGATGTTTTGGGGATGCGTGAGCTACAAAGGCACAGGAAACTTGGTCAAAGTTGAAGGAAAGATGAATGCAGCACGTTATCAGCAAATACTGAAGGCAAATTTGCAATCATCAGCCCGGAAGCTGCGCATGGGCCGTACTTGGACGTTCCAACATGACAACAATCCAAAACACAAGGGTAAGTCGACCTGTCATTGGCTACAGCAGAACAAAGTGAAGGTTCTGGAGTGGCCATCTCAGTCTCCTGACCTCAAAATCATTGAGCCACTCTAGGGAGATCTCAAGTGCACAGTTCATGCTAGACAGCCCAGGAATTTACAGGAAGTGGGTTTTTTTTGCCAAGAAGAGTGGGCAGCTTTACCATCTGAGAAAATAAAGAACCTCATCCACAACTACCACAAAAGACTTCAAGCTGTCATTGATGTTAGAGGGGGCAATATACGGTACTAAAAAATGGGGTCTTTGAACTTTTGATCAGGGTTCATGTATGTTTTGGGTTGTCATTATGATTTAAAAAGAGAAAACACAGTAGTTTGACAATAAATGGCTTCACCCAACCGCTAACCATGAGTGAAGAAATAGTTTTGGTGTTATCATTCATATTCTCTAAAAAAAAGGCCAAGAAAGGAAAAATTCTGCCAGGGTATGTCAACTTTTGAGCATAACTGTAGAAGAAAAGCGAGCTCAGCTCCGATGTAGGAGCCCGGACAGTTTGTGGCCGGCATCTAAGAAGCGGCAGAAAATAGTAATATAATAGTAATTAGAATAGTAATAATAGTGAATAATAGTGAAGTGAATAATAAAAGTGAAGTTCAGCACTCTGACGTGAATAACATAATTTCACAGATTTACTCTGGTTTCAAACAATCAAATTGTTCTTAGTCACGGCCACGACTACTGGTTACAGCTAAGAATAATTTGGTTATTTGAAACTCCTTAGGGTGTTTTACAGACCGGCCTGTACTGAGTTTTATCATATTGGAAAAATAAAGCCATGAAATTATTTTCTCCATGTCAGAGTGCTGGAATTCATTTTTTACCAATGTAATGTTATGAAAAATGAAAACAAAATTACAAGTGAGATGACATGAAAAGTTGCAAATCCGCCATTATTTTTTCAGGTTTAATATTTACAGCGTTTATTATGTCGTAAATGTGACCTGGCAGTATGGCTTTGCAGGTTAGTACAAATGTGAAAAGAACAAAATTGTATATATACAGATGTGTATAAAAGTGTTTGCCCCCTTCCTGATTTCCTATTCTTTTGCATGTTTGTCACACTTAAATGTTTCAGATCACCAAACAAATGTAAATATTAGACAAAGATAACACAGGTAATCACAATAATAAAGACCTTCTTTTAAAAACTGCATTTTAAGGGAAAAAGAAATCCAAACATACAGGGCCCTGTGTGAAAAAGTGATTGCCCCCTAAACCTAATGACTGGTTGGGCCACCTTTAGCAGCAACAACAGCAACTAACTAGCAATGAGTCTTTTACAAAGTTCTGGAGTAAATTGGTGCACTCATCTTTGTAGAGAAATCTTGTAAATCAGGTACATTGGAGGGTTTCTGAGCATAAACCTTTTTAAGGTCATGTCACAGCTTCTCAATCCGATTAAGGTCAGGATTTTGACTAGGCCACTCCAAAGTCTTAATTTTGTTTTTCTTAAGCCTTTCATAGGTGGACTTGCTGGTGTGTTTTGGATAATTGTCCTTTTGAATAACCTAAGTGCGCTTCAGCTTGAGGTCCTGAACGGATGGGCGGATATTCTCCTTCAGAATTTTTTGGTAGACAGAAGAATTTATGGTTCCATTTACCACAGCAAGTCTTACAGATCCTGAAGCAGCAAACAGACCAAGACCATTACACTACCATCACCATATTTTACTGTTGGTATAATGTTGATTTTCTGAAATGCTGTGTTACTTCTACACCAGATGTAATGGCACATACACCTTCCAAAAAGTTCAACTTTTATCTTGTCAGTCCACAGAGTATTCTCCCAAAATTCTTGGGGATTATCAAGATGTTTTCTGGCAAAACTAAGACAAAGCTTTATGTTCTAATTGCTCAGCAGTGGTTTTAATCTTGGAACAATGCCATGCAGGCCATTTTTGCCCAGTCTCTTTCTTATGGTGGAGTCATGAACACTGACCTTAAATGAGGAAAGTGAGGCCTGAAGTTCTTTGGATGTTGTTGTGGGGTCTTTTGTGACATCTTGGATGAGTTTTCGCTGTGCTCTTTCTGTAATTTTGTTCTGCTAGCCACTCCTGGGAAGGTTCACCACAGTTCTATGTTTTCGCCATCTATGGATAATGACTCTCACTGTGATTCGCTGGAGTCCCAAAGCTTTAGAAATGGCTTTATAACCTTTTGCAGACTGAAAGATCTCAATTACTTTGCTTCTCATGTGTTCCAGAATTTATCAGGATTGCGGCATAATGTCTAGCTTTTGAGGATGTTTTGGTAGACTTCACTTTGTCAGGCAGGTCCTATTTAAGTGATTTCTTGATTGAGAACAGGTGTGGCAGTAATCAGACCTGGGTGTGTCTAGGGAATTTGAACTCAGCTTCCCAAAGATATGATAAACCATAGTTAATTTATGTTTTAAGAGGAGGGAGTGGGGGGCAATCACTTTTTCACACAGAGCCCTGTAGGTTCGGATTTCTTTTTCCCTTAATGAAGACCTTCATTAAAAACTAGAGTTTCTGATTACTTGTGTTATCTTTATCTAATATTTAAATCTGTTTGGTGATCTAAAACATTTAAGTGTGGCAAACATGCAAAAGAATAGGAAATCAGGAAGGGGCAAACACTTTTCAGTCAACTGTATATTTTTTTTGTTATTATTTTAAAGCGTTGTCCAGGACTTTAATATTGATGGCCTAAACTTAGAACAGGTCATCAATGTGTGATCGGTGTGAGTGTGACCCGGAACCCCCGCAAATTAGCTGTTCCCGGTTTCGGTGGCGATTAGAACTGCTCAGTCTCCTCACACTATATTTTACCGAAATGCCAGGCTCTGATTCAAGCTGCGCGTGGTTTGCACAGCATGAAACAAGTGACAGGTTCCCTTTAATAGTCATGTCAATGTATAGACAGTATGCAGTAAGCTCCATCTAGTGATAGACACAAGTGAACCACATATGTCATGAAATTGGAGTTCTGCTTAAAAAAATACATCACTTGATACTTTCAAACCTATTTAAAAATAAAATTAAAGCCAAAGTTGGAAGGTGAAAATTTATTTTAAAAGTCACTAAAACCAACTAGTAGGAAAAAAAAAATCTGATTACAATCCAGTTCCATAAGTGTGTTCTAGGAATTAGGAAAGTTTCCAAAGGGATCCAGGTTTCTAAGGAAATGGTTGGTATTTTTATTACCGAGGAGGTGTCATAGTATAAAATGGAAGACTTCCAGCCACTCATAAAATTAAGGCAACAATTAACTCTGCTTCCATCTTCCTGCTTCAACACCTACTGGAAGCAAAGAATACAACATAGGTACAGCGTGTCCCATCCCTGCAATCAGTCACTACTGTATATACTCTGAAAACATCTGGGCTTGTACAAGTCATCACGTACATAAACATCAAGTCTTCTGAGTTTCATTTGGTAAATATTTGGTAATGACGCGTCTCATAACATTATTTCCTAGAACTTGGCTAGTTCAGTTCAGAGATCTCATTTATTATTGCAATGAAGAATGAAAGAAGAAATCTTATGTTACGGTTGAAACACCACTGTATAAAGATATAAAGTTTGTACATTTTTGCAATAATGTTATTTATGGAATTCAGAGCATCTAGAAAGAAAAAAATAAGAAAGTTTGCAAAAAGTCTAAAACAGGGCACAACTAGAGCTCCATGGGCCTCGACACAAAATTTGGACCTGGGACCCCACTAGCAAATTGGTGAGATATCCTGACCCCTATCTCGTAATAATGTTCCCCATCCTGGCCCCATTCTGTAATATTGTCCCCCTTCCTGTCCACTGCCTCTAATAATGTCCCCCGTCCTGGTTCCTATTGTAATGCCGGTGTCCCTACATGCTGCTACCCCTTCCCACCCCAGCACGGAACCCAATAAATTCACCGCCGAGTCTTCTGTTTCGGGTTTCGCCACGCCTCCTTTGTCCCAGGACCTGTACATGCCACGCAGGTTTCTTGACAGTACCCTTTAGGGCACACGCATGATCCTTGACTCTTAAAGAGACAGCGCACGCACACGATTAGTCATCAGCTAATAGTTGGGAGGCACTTAGTACTTTAGGCACATTGACCTGCTGGAAGATGCCTAAGCAACATTAGTGTTTCCCAACCTACAAGTCCGTTGTTAGGTCACCAATACGGCACCTGTCCTGTGTTCCAGTACCTGTGTCAGTCCTGTCTATTCCTGTACCTGTCTAGTCTGAGTGACTCTGAATCTGTTACCTGTCAATACCAGTACCAGCACCCGTTCTGTCTGAACTAGTGTCAGCATCTGGACTCCGAGTCCGATCCTGCGTCCCTGTTCCCTGGGGTCAGCTGCTATGGCTCTGGGGTCTGTCCTGGCGACCACCTGTGGTTCAAGTCTAACCACACCATCTGGGGCTCTAGTGAAGAACAAGGTGGTTGCTTAGTCACACGCTCCAGGTTCTCCCCAGTCACAGTGCATCCTCACCCACCAGTGTGACACCTATCCTGTAATATTGTCCCCTGCCATGGTCCTTGTCCTGTAATAATGTCCCCGTTAAGGCACCTTCCTGTAATAATGTCTCACGTCCTGGTCCTTTACTGTAATAATGTCCCCATCCTGGCCTCTGCCTGCAATACTGTCCCCCATTCTGGCCCCTGCATGTAATAATGTCCTCCATCCTAGCCCCTTCATGTAATAATGTCCCCCATTCTGGACCTTTTTTGTAATAATGTCTCACATCCTGGTCCCTGCATGTAATAATGTCCCCATCCTGGCCCCTGCTTGTAAAAATGTCCCCCATCCTGGCTCCAGCTTGTAACAATGTCTCCCATCCTCTTCTCTAACATGTTTAAAAAAAATTCCTCTCACCTATTCTCATTCTCATAGCGGGCAGTGCCCTCTTTATCCTGCATAACTGGCGCACGGGGGCTGATGTCGCATGGCAGTGATAACATGTTCCACCTTCGACGAGCACGCCAATGTCAGCTACTGGCCTCTTACTGGCCAGAGGCCTGTTTAATGATTGTGATGCAGGGATCCAATGATGTACATTCAGCTAAACACAATTACAGCATTGGCCGGTCCCTTGACTCCACATTGTTACATCCCTGGTCTTGATTGAAAATCCTCTACCGTTTGTTTACAGCTCGTATGCAGAGCAATATGTGTCCATGATTACAGACTACAAACAATCAAGCCGTGTGTAGTCTGTGGGTCCTCCTACATTAGTTGGAATGCAGAACCAGACTACACAAGCCTTGTTTGTTGTCTGTAATATGGATAAACATACAAACCTAGAACCAGGTGTTTAACTAGTTTATTGATAAATTATCTCAAATCTGAATCTAATTTTAATCTTGCATAAAATTCACGTTGTAGGATCCATTTCTCTTTCCCAAAAGAACAGACCCGACCTTCTAGCTCAGGCAGGAGACAAAGCTTGCCGAATGGTGAAGACAGTATTTTACAGCTAAAAAACCACAGTGGTTGTACATTCCAGGATGCACATCTGGTCTCCCCCAATGCCAGATGTCTACACCTATGTATCATCTATTTACATCTACACATGATTGTACTTTAGGAAAAGGAGCAGAGGAGCTGAAAGTATCAGAAATATTATTTTCATGTAGAAGGGTTATTCCCAACATTGAAAGCTATGTTTTTGAGATGCTCATCGATCCCAAGAACGGGGCTCAGAAACGTTCTGCTGGAATGGAGCGATGGTCGCTCATGATTCATTTATTGTCTACTGAACCACCAGAGATCGCTTAGCACAGTCTCAGACTGCCAGGACATGTTGAAAGCCACAAATTACGGATTCTTGGTCTAAGCCAATATAAGAGAGACTCTTCCTAACCAAAAGTAGTGAAATTAGTAAAAGATCTTCTGATTTCCATTCTAACCCAGTCTTTCTCCGGAGTTGCCCTCTGAGTCTCCATTATGTAGCGTCACTATGACCTGAATTTCCCCCCGAGCTAGCTCAATGAAGATCCGCAGGACACCGTCATCTCAAGCGAAAGAGACCTCTTTATCACTGTGTAAATAATGGTGGTGATGACTGGCACACAGGGCAAATTACTGGCGGCACCAATTATTCATCAAAGGACTATAACGGGTATTGTCCAAGATTAGAAAAACATGGTGCCATTTCAGAAAAAAAATGAACCATGTTTCCCTAATCCTGTATAACTCTTAAAAGCTTTTCATTTGGTGGAAAATGTTGAGAAATCAAATTTCATTGCTTATTTCACTACTCAAGCGGCTTCTATGGATTAGATTAGAGGTTATTAATTTTTTCCCCCCAGTATTTATGATGTACAAATAGGTTAATCACTTTAATCCAACCAAGAGGCATGGACCTCAATGCAGTAAACGTTCCAGTAGGGCTTCATTGAACCGATGTATGCCAAAATAGTCTGTAAACATGTTCAAATAAATCATAGTCAGGGTCAGATTTGGCCCACCAGGCCACTGTCCGATCCTCTGGGGGGGGTCCTGGTTCCGGCAAAATAAAAAGCCCCTTACATTACAGGAATATAAAAAGGTCCAGCAGAAGACACCCCCATTTTAAGGTGACTATGGAATCAACCACTTGATCCACTTCTTAACCACTTAAATCTTATTGATGACCCACTATATGTATTCAGGTTTTGTGACTCATCCGCATTCCACCTATACAAGCTTTTTAGAATCCCATTCTGAATCCATAGGCATTAATATAGAGTATAACAACTTATAGAAAGACATTCTAGAAGATTTTGGAGGTGTCTTTGGGATTTTTGAAGAACCTTTGTGATGTCAGACACTGATGTTGGAAGACAGGACCAGGCTCACTATCTCTGTTCTAATTTGTCTCAAAGATGTTGGATGGAGTTGAGGTCTGGGTTCTTTGCGGTTGGTCAAGTTCTTTGACACCAAACGTGTCTTTATGGTCCTTGTGTATTGAGGAAAGTCATGTGAAACAGAAAAGGGTCTTCCCCAAACTGTTCCCACAAAGCTGGAAGCTACAGTAGTCTGAAATGTCTTGGTATACTGTGCTTGATGATGTAGAGATACATACAGCTTGCATGCCATGAAGCTCTTTGCCACTTTGCCTTGGTCAAGAAATTTACATACAGGGCATGGTCAGTGATGTGAACTTTTGCCCAAGGTGAAAGAAAGCCTTGCGATGGCCCAGCATATATAGCAAACTACTATTCACTTTATTCCTTTCGAAACCGTCTGACAACTAAAATCAATGGCTCTGACAGGTTATCCATCTTGGTGGTGAAGTTGCTGACAAAATATGGAATACAGATCGATGAGTAGTCACGGTCCTGTAAATGAGACCATAATTCGCTCCTCTGTAGTGGACACGTTGCACTATTTCTCTGAGATGATCCCTCATCGCAGCACATTATCCTTCAAATCCTAATACTGCCAGGATCCGCTTATCTCATAGTGACTCGTGGGAAATATGACGTATTTCATCTGTGTCTGTGCAGGTGTACTGCAACCCCCTACAGCAACCATCCTGTATACAGATCATGTTGAGATATCTTTTTTTCTCATTTCCTTTCCTGGGAATAGTGTCAGGTAACATTTCCACTACATACAAAACACTGATCATCATTCACTTACCCTGGTGAACGACAATCACTGACAACTCTGCACATGTACTAAAATATATATATATACAGTACAGACCAAAAGTTTGGACACA
>VIAB01000235.1:35534-45882 GCA_009801035.1 Oophaga pumilio
AGAGAAGCAAATATTTTATATAAATATATTTTAAAATATTGAGATTACAAGACACACTTTTTTCCTCCAAGTTTGCTTGGAAAATGTGGGTGCGTCTCAAAATCCGAAGTGAGTTTACCGGGGGCAGTGGCAGTGTAGCGGGGTCACAGGAGTCATGGTGTCGCTACTTCAGTAGGATAGCGGCGACAAGAATGGGTGATGATGCTGTGCCTGGGATCTCACAAGATGTCGGCGCTGGTGAGCGGTATCCATTTTCCCTATGATACTCCACTGGTGGGGTTCAGGAAAATGGCCACCGTGGATTGAGATTAGGTTAGGTAGCAAAACCTGGTGACAGATTCCCCTTAAGAATAGAAGCGCCTTTTCTGAAAAAAAAAGTTCTCATCCGGACAACGATATATTAGAAATCTTCTGTATTGGGTCCCTAACGTAGGAATTATGTTCTGTATTTAGTATATATTCTTTCTATTTTAATTATATAAAAGATGAAAGACAATTACCTGTGAAAATGTGACTTATACCGCCCTCCATCCCAGCTTTCTGAGACAGATACAGAACTGGAAAAAAGCAAGGCGTTTCGGAAACCTAAGAGGAATAACAATACGATCACTATATTCATTGACAGTGGTTAAGAGACTCATCAGAAGTTCTTAAAGGATTACTGTCAGCAAAACCAGCCCAACCTACTGTCACTTCACCTGTCACATTAGTACAATCCAGAGTTTGACAATTATCGTGGGAGTAAAAGGCACCCAGTGTCTGCTAAAAATAAGATCCTCAGATACTAGAGAAAAAAAACCTTCACCTCCCTCCCTGATTTTCATTGACATCCATGTTGGATTAAATCTCTAGGGAACAGGGGTAATACAACTTCACGCATCCCCACTTCATTCTACAGGGATTTTGACAGACACGACTGTTGGGAAGAAGAATGATTGAATATTTCATTCCTTCAGTGAAGATCGATATTCCAGTCAATCATATCTTCCACATTCGCTTGCTTGCGAGGCCCACAGCTAATAATGTAACCCGTTCAAATGTCGGAGCTTCTAAACCTAGAGGATTTAATTACACCAATTTTTTTTTCCAGAGAATTACCAATTAATTAATCAATGACCCATAATCAATGTCTTATATAAGAATTATTGTATATATAAAGTAAATACAAAAGAATTTTCAGCTACAGGTACATAGCCAAAATAAGGAAGAGATCCATAAATAATATTAGGTCCGGTGACAATCTATATTTCTATTGTTATATCATATAACTATAATAACTACAGTATATATTTCCTCAGAAAAAAAACAATACCAAATAATGCTGGAGTCTATTAACATCAAGTAATAAAATAATGCATAGTCAGAGTTGTCAAGGCTACAATGGTCCATACATAACCAAGTTTCAATAGACAATGTAGGACATAAAGGTCATAGGTGCAGTGCAGTGAAAAAACATCCTATTAGAGACACCCAATACTAGGAACCCCCCTTAGTAGTTCATCATACCTTAAAAGTGCCAGTGGTAAACTTGAAGACCAGAGTAGCATCCCCTCACCCCGACGCGCGTTTCGCTACCTGCTTCTTCCGGGGGGCGTCAAATAGAAGTAAGTAGCCAAATATATTGTGGCAATGCAATACTATATTAAAAAAGGCGGTCTTTGTCTTTGCTAAATTTACCAAAATTAGTGCCTTAGTAACATATTAAATCTTCATTGCTAATAAACTATTGACACAAACACCATTAGAGCTTGTGCAAAAGACCGCATTTTCGGTCCGAGTATGATCTGGAAAACAACAGATCGCAATAGGACCAATGATATTCTATGGGGCTGTGCACATTACCTATTTTTTCCTCGGATCCGCTTGGTGTGCCTGAATTGCATCCAATTATCGGCTCACACTCGGCCATGCAAGTCAGTGGGTCAGTGAAAAAAAAAATCGGACCGCACTCAGATGTCATGTACAAACACTTGGAACTCGTATAACTGTGGTCAAATGATTTTTATTGAAGGTCAAAGATCCAGAAAAATAAGAGATGTTTCGGTAATTATATGACCTTCATCAGTCATCTGGATAGAGAAGACCTGTGTGGTGACCCTCACACAACGTGACTCCACACAGTTCTTCTCTATCCAGAAGACTGATGAAGGTCATGTATTGACCGAAACATCTCTTATTTTTCTGGATCTTCGACATTTAATAAAAACCCTTTGAATACACCTATACGAGTGCCAAGTGTTTCTACATTACAGTTGATGGATTTGTTAATTCTACTTGTGCACCACCGTTATTCCAGAAGTGCCGTGTTTTCCTACTTGATTCGTACTCAGATGTCATCCGAGTGCTATCCGATATTAACAGACTAACACAATGGAGAAGATGGAAAAAAAAATTTCCATCTTCTCCTCATCCAAGAAAATCAAATGGTCACACTATTATCAAACTCTGATCAAACACACTCTCTGATTTGTATAAGTAACCCGATTCTCTCAAATGAGTGAAAATACGTTTGTGTGACCATGGCCTTCGGTTGATTGTTATGTAATTCAGAAAAAAAAAAATTTTGGGATCTTTTTATTCCACCATTAGTCTTTCAGCATTAGGATTATGTCCTACTAATTGATGTGATTGCTTTTTAGTAAGGCTACCAAATAGTATTCACTATCCATTCCTCTTCACATGGCAAAATGATGCAGATCAATGAAGGAAAGCAGGACACACTGTATATTTCTGAATACTAATGTAACGCCATGATTTTTAGGCAATTTGTGATTAGCACAACAAACCCCATTTGGCAGATCAGGGACCACAAGCTGCATTGTGTAGGAGAATGATTGAACAGGAGGAGCACTCTGCTCAGCCATGGAAGACAGAGAAACTGTTCTCTCCAGAAACTACTTTAGGTACATAAATCTTGTTATTTTAGACCTAAAGAAATATTATTCATATAAAATTGTTCTGTATGTTCTTATAAAGTCCAGGGAGATAGGTCGGTCAAGCTGGGACCAGGCAGTTTGGGTCTGGAATCGCAAAGTAAAGACTTCACAAATCAACTTTCTCTTTTTGTCACTGAAAGGGAATCTGTCACCCCATTTTTCGACCATCAGCTGTGGCCACCGCCATCAGGGGCTTATCTACAGCATTCTGTAATGCTGTAGATAAGCCCTTGATGTCACCTGAAAGAGAAGAAAAACGAGTTATATTATACTCACCCAGGGGCGGTCCGTTCTGATGGGCATCGCGGTCTGGTCAGGTGCCTCATATCTTCGAGCGAAGCCCTCCTCTTCTTAGCTTCCCGTCACGGCTCCTCTGCAGTACTCTGCTTTGCCCTCACCAAGGCAGATCAGTGCACCTGCAGCGGAGCCACGACGGGAAGCTAAGAAGAAGAGGGCTTCACTAGAAGATGGGAGGATCCGGAAAGCGACGCCCATCGGACCGGACGGCAGACCGACCCTGGGTGAGTATAATATAACTTGTTTTTCTTCTCTTTCAGGTGACATCAAGGGCTTATCTACAGCATTACAGAATGCTGTAGATAAGCCCCTGATGGCGGTGGCCACAGCTGATGGTCGAAAAATGGGGTGACAGATTCCCTTTAAAGAAGTCGTCCAAAACACAAATTAATTTTCATCCTAAATTCCTATCGATTTAATGCCATACTGTAATCACTGCCACAGCCCCTGCCCCCTTCCTGAAATGAAGCCACACCAGTGACGCCCATTTCAGGGGCTGGGCTAGTCAGTGCTCTACTGACCAGGCACCGACTGTCAATTCCAATGGATGCTCAGTAGACTCTTGTCATAGTGCCCTTCCTCGCTGAGTCTGATCAGAAGTAACAAGCCGTCAGGAGAGTATACTGTCAGTGCACGTTAAATACTTCCATCAGCCCCGCCTGCTCTCGTTATTAGCTGCAGAAAGAGTAGGCTGATGGGAGCAGTAGTCCAGTGACCGCAGATAAACTTTTACCTCCGACCTCAGCTGCGGGCTCACACTCTCACAGAGTCAGTGTTTGCTGCACTGTCTTGCACATGGATGTTCGGGCTCCCCATTCAAGTGAATGGCATTCGAGTCCAGGTACTGTTCTTGTACCGAACCCCAAACTTGTATTTATCTGTTCGGCTGAACCCGCTTGACCCAAACATCCAAACATAGGAACCAGGGTGCACAAATATGTCATCCGGTGCTTTAGACCGATGAGCTAAGGTATTTCGGTCACTAAAGGACTGGAAACTATAAAATAATAAGTGTCTGCAGATAACAGTGAAGCATGGTGGAGGTTCTTTGTAAGTTTGGGGTTGCATTTCAGCAAATGGAGTTGGGTATTTGGTCAAGGTTAATGGTGTCCTCAAAGCTGAGAAGTAAAGGCAGATACTTAGCAATTATGCAATACCATCAGGGAGTCATCTGATTGGCTTCTAAATGTATCCTGCAGCATGACAGCAACCTGAAAAATACAACCAATATCATATCTGCAGAGTAAAGAAAAACAAGGAGCACCGGATGTGGCACCATCTATCTATCATTGATCCTTCATTTAATATTAATTACTTTGAAGACAGAGGTGAGGACTGAAGATTAGATTGGAGAGGAACATATATTGAGAACAGAGAAATAAATACATTTTCTCCATTTTAGTAAAGGACATTAATTCCTATTTATTTTTATTAATACATTGTAAGATGACTGGCCTTATTAAAGGGTCTGCACTAGTGATGAGCAAACTGTAAGATGACTGGCCTTAATAAAGGGTCTGCACTAATGATGAGCAAACGTGCTCAGAATCAAGTGTTATCCTAGCATGCTCATGTCCTAATCGAGTATTAAGATGGTTCACTGGACCTGAATAAGGCAGAGCCATAGGCCGGTGTCCCACTTGCAACTGCAATGCAAGAAACTCGCGCAAACCTCTCACCTCAATACCCGGCACTGTTGCCGGCACTCGGGACCGGAGTGTGCGGCTTCTTAGAAATACATGGAGCCGCACACTCCGGTCCCAAGAGCCGGCAGCAGTGCCGGGTATTGAGGCGAGAGGTTTGCGCGAGTTTTTCGCATTGCAGTTGCAGTTGCACGTAGGACACCGGCCATGGGCACGTCATTTGCTGATATATGGCACATCATGAAGTAGGTATGAAATCAGAATACAGTATGGGTGCGCAGGCTGCTTTATGTGTTGTAATACACATAAGTTAGGTCAGACCCGTAATACATGAACCCTTAAAAATGAATAAGGAGAACCAATTTCTTAGGTTTGGAATTCACTTTTGGCCAATTTAGGAAAATGATGAGCTACTCCGTCTGCCCTTTATAGTCTATGGAATGATGAAACTGTGAGTTAGTGAATCAGGCAAAATAATTGACTATATCTCTCTGTAGGATCAAATCACATTAGGTCACTATCGATCCCCAAACCATCATACCAGGGTTACAACATGGACCTTCATTATCATCATTCTCTATTCATTTCCCTTAAAAAGCTATCCCTGTTTTGTAGCTAGTAGCTCTTTAAATGGGAATCAAGACTTTTGGTTTTAGGATCAGACTCTTCACCAACCCAATAAGAACTAATGCATGTAAAGCATGAAAATCAATAATTTCCCATTCACTCTCATTAGACTGATTATACTTAGATCTTCCCTTAAACCACATGAGATTGTAAGAGGTCAGCGCTGTATCTCCAATGTAAAGTGGATGATATATATAAGAGGGGTTTTGACTGACAGCCATCTCATTAACCTCGCCATAATAAAATGGGCGATTGCTTTTGCTGAGCATGTGTGCCTGCTAACATGGGGGATGAGCAACTGCTGGAACCTCGATAAGTAATGGATAGAACATGTTAAATGCTATCATTTTTTAGGTGAAGGTGAAAAAAATAAATTGCGCCATTTTCCGATACCTGTAGCGTCTCCATTTTTTGTGATCTCGGGTTTGGTTGGGGGCTTATTTTTTGCGTGACTTTTTTAATGACACCATTTTGGTGCAGATACGATCTTTTGATCTCCCGTTATTGCATTTTAATGCAATGTCGCGGCTAGCAAAAAAATGTCTTTCTGGTGTTTTGACCTTTTTTCTCGCAACCCCTTTAAGCTAAGTTTAGGATCACCTTAGATGCAGGAGCTGTAGGGTAATTCTAGCAGAATCAAAAGACTATGGGAAAAAATTAGATTTACCTAGTACTTGCCAGATATTACAAAAAATTTGAGATGAGCCAGATGTGACTCAAACTCATGTTGAATTTTATGAAATTTTCAAATCCTGGCAAGTGTGAACAATTTATAACACAATATGTGCAAATAACCAATAAAATGCCCTCTGCCATTTTTACATATTTTTGCCTCCTAATCTGCGAGCTGCATAATATAGAAACAGACCCTGATTTCAGCAATGTTTCACTTACAGAGCGACTTGTTGTAGTTTGGATAAAATCACTGTTTTATAAGCAAGAGATTATCACTAGAGGACTAGTAAACCTGCTGACATGTAGTTCTCCATATTCATGAGCTCTTAATAGCCCCACTTCCACCACTGATTAGCAGCTTTTTGCCTATGCACAGTATACTGTACACAGAACTTTCATCAGTGGTGTGGGTGAAGTTATACAGATCTTAGGATCTCAAATTATGATTTCATAAAAAAAATTGTGATTTTTTTTTAAAACTGCAGCCAGCAGCCCAGTAAGTTATACATCACTGGAATCAGGGCCATCACACCTATATACTACTGTGCTCAGATTGGGTAGCAAAACCCTGGTGAAAAATTCCCTTTAAAAAGCATTTAAACAGAGGTCTTGCTGACAGGCCAACCGCTAAGGCCTGTCAGTATACCAATGAGGTATACCAATGAGAGGCCACTTTAGAAGCTCATGAGGTCCCACAATAACCTAAATAATCTAAACCTAAAATAATCTAAATGCTCTTGATACACCGACCCTGTTCAGTTATTGTGCTCTAGTACAACTCTGGTGCACTTATATTAGAGTGAACCGTTGAGTTCTTTCCCAGCTTTATTTCTCATTACTATTTTAATTTTCTCCTTAGATATTGATCCCTGGATTATCGGATTACTCTTTGTCCCTAAGTGTCACGATTCCACCCCTCAGTGTGTCTGGGATGCATTTACTCACACTTCAGCAGTCCAATGTGGTACAGGCGCAAGCTGTAACTTAAAGTACTTTGACAGTTCAGTGTCCAGCCTGGTGCAGGGGCGAGCAGTAGCTGTCAGTACTTTGATTGACAGTTCAGTGTCCAGTCTGGTGCAGGGGCGTGCTGTAGCTGTCAGTACTTTGATTGACAGTTCAGTGTCCAGTCTGGTGCAGGGGTGTGCTGAGCTGTCGGTGTTTTGATTGACAGCTTGGCCATCCAATCTGAGACTGGGAAGTGCTGGGCTGCCTTCAGGTGCTCCTTGTCCCAGGTGATTGCCATGCTACTTAGTTGGGCTCTCAGTCCCAGATCTTTGCCAGACATAGATTGAGCTCTGTGTGGTTTATCTGTGCCTTGTGCTTTGCTTGTGGATCTTGTTTGCTACCTGACCTTGGACCTCGCTCTCACCATCCATTTTGCCTAGGCCCTTTGCTATGATCCGTTATCCTCCTGGTATTCTGACCTCGGACCTTTACCTGACTACGCCTTTGTCTCTTCCCTCTGTTTATGATGTTCCCTCCTGGCTCTTGACCCCGGACTCCATGACTATCTCGACTCACGGCTTGTCAGTGAGAAGTGACTCACCGTCACACTAAGGCTCTTTTTAGCCCATTGGACTTAGACCCATCTATCCACTGACTATACCTTTGATGTCCGATTTTGTCATTGTTCCTTACTGTCAGGACCCCATAAACATCAAAAGGTCAGGGAGTTCAGGCAAAATCGGAGATTTCATGGTTTTCAGCTAACATCTCTGGTTCCTTAGGTAACTGAGTATGGAAATGTGCCAACCCCCTAAGTAACTGAAGCACTCATAGAGAACACTGGGTTAAGTAAAAAAATAAATCTCTTATAGAAAAATAGGCAAAATGGACACAATGTCCAACATAAAACAACAAGCTGCACACAGATTTATCTCCTTCAATATGTGGAAAATCAAACCACAAACTAATTAGAATAGTGAAATGTTGAAATTTGCATGTGAATAGATATCTAGGGGGTTTTGCATTATCTTTATCGTATGTCTTTAGTCAAAAGAGTAAGGCTTTCTTGTTTTTTTGCATTTTCCTCCCCATGAGATGCCACATTCATTAGCCATATTGTTTGTGAACTGTAAGTGACTAATAAACTGATTGTTGTGTTGCATAGAAAATAATATATTAATTTGACATTTCACTGAACACAAATAAAGAACTAATGTGACCCGGCGCTTTTCAAAGTTTCAGTACTTTTCCAATAACAAGAGCCGATCTGTCACATGTTGCTTTCAAGGCAACATGTGATAAAGAGAGACGATGGAGAGCAATTTTTACATTTTCTTTTTATTGTAGCAGAAAATAATCAAGATAATTCATTGTAGTACCCAAAGATGACTAAAATTGTATAATGGTTTATTACTCTTTATACTCATGATTCGGAATCCCGCCTATTACAATGAGCCTTTCTTACTTGCTTTCCTGACTCACTTTGCTTGAAAAATAAGGACTGTGCACTCAAAAAGTCTGCTAAAGCATTTCTAATTTAAAGGGAATCTGTCCCTGATACCAGCAATATGTCACTTACTGGGCTGCTTGCTGCAGTTTTGATAAAATCACAGTTTTTTTCTGCTGCAGATCAACCAGTTCTCTGAATGCTGAGCTCTGTATAACCCCACCCACACCACTGATTGGCAGCTTTCTGTGTGCACTGTGCATAGGCAGAAAGCTGCCAATCCTTGATGGGATTGGGATTATACTGATCTTGTCAATATGGAGGACTGTATGACAGCAGGTTAATTACACCTTTATTGATAATCTTCTGCTCAGAAAACTGTTATTTTATCAAAACTATGGCAAGCAGCCCAGTAAGTGCCACATCATCAAAATCAGATCTCAGTTCCAACATTATGCTGAGATTATTTGGAGAAAACCTGGTTCGTATGGACCATAAGACTGTTTGTTCTCTTCTACACTATTTTATTTTTACTTTATTTGTGGAGATGGTCTTGCGATTTTGTTTTTAACCACACATTAGCTTTACGGATCTCTAAAAATAACATTATAGATGTGTGTTTTTAGCCGATATAGGAAGCGTTTACCTGTCTATACATGTGACTTTTTTTTATGAAAGGACAGCCTTATCTTAGCACTCAAGCCATAAGTTATCCAGACTGTGAAGTCAATTCCAGTGACCATTTTTCTAGGGTTGACAGTTACAGGAACAATGCAGTCTGCCCTTTCATAACACAAAATCAGTATTGTTCCTGGTATCTGATGGGTTTCACTACTTTTGGCCACGAACATGCTGACCCCTTATGATCAATGAGATGACCATGTACAGAGTGATTGAAGAAACAAGTTCAGCTCACAGTTACAACATACAGTAATGGCCAAAAGTGTTGGCACCCTTGAAAGTGTTCCAGAAAACAAAGTATTTCTCCAAGAAAATTATTGCAATTACAAATTTGAGGTCATTGTCCTGCTAGAAAAACCATGACCTAGGATGCAAACCCAGCTTTCTGACACTGCGCAAAACATTGTGAGCCAAAATCCTTTGGTAATATTAGGGATTTCATAATGCCTTGCACACAGTGAAAGCACCCAGTCATAGAGGCAGGAAAACAACACCAAAACATCTTTGAACTTCCACCATATTTGACTGTAGGTACTCTTTTCTTTGTAGAACTCATTCCATTTTCGGTAAGCTGTAGAATGATGTGCTTTACCAAAAAGCTTTATCTTGGTCTCATCTGTCCACAAGTTGCTTTCTCAGAAGGATTTTGAGTTACTCATGTACATTTTGGCAAACTGCAGTCTAGCTTTTTATGTGTCGGTGTCAGCAATGGCGTCCTCCTGGGTCTCCTGCCATTACGTTTAATTTCATTCAAATGTTGATGATTGATTTGCGCTGACACTGATGCACACTGAGAGTGCAGGACAGTTTACATTTCTTTGAAGCTAGATTGGAGCTACTTAATCACCATCCGGATTATCATGCATTGCAATGTTTCATCAATTTTTCTCTGCTGTCCATGTCCAGAGAGATTATCTGCAGTGTCATGGGTTGTAAACTTCTTGATTATGTTGCGCACCATGGACAAAGGAACATCAAGATCACTGAAGAGGTTCTTGTAATCTTGGAATTGTTGATAGTCTTCAGACAGTTCTCTTTTTTTTCTGTTCTCCATGATAAAGGTACTGCCACACTAAACGCTCCCGCTAACGATCTCG
>VIAB01000235.1:47682-61620 GCA_009801035.1 Oophaga pumilio
ATCACATTCTTGAAACAAAGTTGTTTGCCCACAATTTTGGAAAGTTGGTAAAAATTTTGTCCCACCTATTTTTAGTGTTTTGTGTGAAATTATATCCAATTTAAGTTTTTTACAGATACTCAATGCAAAGATTGAGTCAACTTCTCCCCTTTTTATCTGGTTTCAGTTGTGATTTTCATATTGTCTACACCTGTTACTTGCCACAGGCGAGCTTGAACAAGCATCACATTCTTGAAACAAAGTTGTTTGCCCACAATTTTGGAAAGGTGGTAAAAATTTTGTCCCGCCCATTTTAGGTGTTTTGTGTGAAATTATGTCCGATTTATGTTTTTTTTCTGTTTTTCTATATTGTTCCAATACACAAAAAGGAAATAAACATGTGTATAACAAAATATGTGTAAATGCAATAATTTTCTGGGAGAAATACTTCCTTTTCTGGAAAAATGTTAAGGGTACCAACACTTTCAGCCATGATTGGATCTCTAGCGGTGGAAACAAGTTCATTTTACTTACCCACAAATAATCAACATGGCTAATTAACTTGGCTTATTAAGGTCCAAAACTTTACAAATTCCTACTCTGCTTGTGTTAGAAAAAGTGCTATGAACTCTCACGAGTACTCATTCACACTCACCTGGTGTCCTAATTGGGAAACAGGGGAGTAAGGCAGGCTTTCATGATATACCTTATCTCCCATGAAAACTGTGTGCTGTTGTTTACTTACAATTAAGGTATTATCCCAATCACTGCCTGGACTGCAGCTCATGTGACTGCTAGACTGACCACGCCCCTCCACTGATAAGCAGCTCACTGTCAATAGACAATATACACAGAGAGTGTGCTGTGGGCGGGGTTAGCTTTCTTAGCTCTGCTAAATCCTGCATCTAAAAACTCTGATTGTGTCACAACTGCTGCACCCATTAAACTAAGTGATACATTTCTGGAATCAGGGTCTCTTTTCCTACATTATGCTGCTCTCAGATGAGTTAGCAAAAACCTCTAGAGATTCCCTTTAATTTATTTTTTATAGCATTTTGAGAGTGTTTTTTTTTTACTTCAAATGTGTAAGTTTCTTAATTCTAGTATGTTTGACCACCTAGATCTCATCATAGTTACTCCTGCATTGGAATAAATTATATATCTGTAACTTGCAGAATATGAAAATTTTAAAAAAAAATCGACATAACGCTTAAAGTTAGTGTGATCCTGAGTCGGGGAGATGATAACCCGACCTTTCACTAGATCATTTTAAAATCTAGTACAAGTTCTTAGCTATTTCTTCTGTAGATGATGGCTATGAAATGATCTGCATTTTAGAGCATTGATGACTCAGATTAAACTTCTGAGATCAGGCCAATGTTTCGGTATAACCTTCCACCGGGTTTCTAGCCATAAACTCTAATCCTGTTCTTCAGGTTACATCTGTCAATATAATAAACAGAGATTAATGCATGGGAGGATATTTATATAGAGATTCAATAAACACAACACAATCCGGATATTATGTAAAACAAATAAGTGAAACCAGCATGGCCTCTAATCTGTCCACATCAGGGGTGTGCCATGCACTGCCCATTAATTGCTTCATTTCACTTTCATGATTTTTATGTCCCATTTACATTTAATAAGCTAAACACATTGCAGAAGAATAATTAGCAAGAGCAATGTTTTCAGATAAAACATGATGGGATAATATTAGAAATGTGGGAATGAAAACACAGCACACAGAGAACCAGTGCCAGTCTGGTCGGTAAGTAAACTGTTTTTTTTATTTTGAAGCCGGGTGGTGGACGCTCCTGTGGACATTAAAATTGGAAGTGGTAAAGCTCACAATTTATAAAAAAAAAATTGAATGAAAAGCTTTTGCATTTCTTCTGATTACGTCTGCAGGAACTCTTCTTGGAGAAGTCTCCTACAGCCCCCCAGGGCGTCTGCACCGAGCTGAAACGACTTTCACATATAATGCATTGAGTTGTGCCCTATGTTGTATAACTCTACCAGGTGAGAATTTTTCTTTTATTTCCTTGGTCGTAAGTTTTAGATCCTGCTCACACCAATGTATACATTGGACGAGTGCTATCCGTTTTTTTTTTATTGGACAGCACTCGGACCAATGTTATTCAATGGGCTAGTGTTGATGCATTATTTTATTCACTGATAGAATGTGAGAGTGCAAAAAGTCTCAGCATGCTAAGATTTCACTTTGAAAACAGATATCACTCACCAGTGGGGTAACTTGAGTCCGATGGGCCTCGGTGCAAGATTTGGATCTGGGCCCTCCGCCACACGTTGGTCTGATGTATGGGCTCTTGTAGCCTTCTAAATCCTATAAGGACATATGAGTTGCACCCCTCACCTATTATGTAGTAATCTTCCCTACCTTGGGCTCCTTGATGGCATATATAGCCTCCATCCTGGGCCCATCCTAATATATATGTCTTCTATTCTGAAATGTACAAGTTCTGAGTGAAAATAGAGGAGGATGGAAAACTGACTACAAACTAAAATGTGTCTATACAAATGCACAGAGCATGGGAAACAAACAAGGAGAATTGGAGCTGCTAACATAGGAAGAGAGATATGATGTCATAGGCCTCATTGAAGCTTGGTGGAATGATACACATGATTAGAATACATACCTTGAGGGCTACAACTTATGAGAAACAGGCTTAACAAGAGGGAAGGAAGTATTGTTTTGTATGTTAAAAAAGCGTATATCTCCACAGAGGTCCAAGTTTCAGAGAATGGTAGCTCTGTAGAAACTGTTTGGGTAACAATACAAGGAGAGAAGAACAGAAAGGACACTATTGTAGATGTTTACTATAGGCCACCTGGACAGACTGAAGATATGGATGAATGTGTTTTACATTAAATGTCTTTGTTCTCAAAAAAGTACAACATAGTGATCATGAAAGATTTTATCTATCTAGATATTTGTTGGGAATCTCTCTCGAGCAAAAGTAATAGGTACAGAAAAAATTATTTTCTTCTCTTCTTCAGTGATCGTACTCAAAGAGTGGCAATAAATGGTTGCACACACATCCAATTGGAAGAGTGTTTCAAGTGGGGTATCACAATACTCTTTCTTGGCCCCAGTGTTGTTCTACATTTTTATAAATGATCTAGATAAGAGAACAGAAGGTAAACTAATCAAACTTGCAGACGATGAAAAGCTTGGAGGGATATCTAACACTAGAGAAGACAGAGAGAGGATTCAGAAGGATCTATATAAGCTTGAACAATGGACAACAACTAATAGAATTGTGTTTAACAGGGCAAAATGCAAGAGTCAACATTTTGGAAAGAAAAATGAAAATTAGATCTACAGAATGGGAGGAATAGAACTAAACAACAGCATGTGTGAAAAAGATTTGGATATACAAATAGATCACAGACTGTACATGAGTCAACAGTGTGATGCATCAGCAAAAAGGCAAACAGTCCTGTGTTGTATTAAGTGAAACATACCATCTAGATCATGTGAAGTAAATATCCCCTTCTACTTCTCCTTGGTCAGACCTCATCTGGAATACTGTGTCAAGTTTTGGGCACCACATTTTAAAAAAGACATCGAAAAATTGGAACAAGTTCAGAGAAGAGCTACCAGGATGGTGAGTGGGCTGCAAACAATGTCCAACAAGGAACAGTTAAAGGATCTGGGAATGTTTAGCTTGCAAGAAAGAATGCAAAGAGGAGACTTAATATCTGTCTACAAATATCTGAAAGGATGTCACTGTGTAGAGGGACCATCTTTATTCTCATTTGCACATGGAAACACAAGAAGCAATGGAATGAAGCTGAAGATACAGAAGAAAGATACCGATCAGACATTAGAAAAAACTTTTTGACAGTTAGGGTGATCAATGAGTTGAACAGGCTGCCACAATAGGTGGTGAGTTCTCCTTCAATGGAAGTCTTCAAGCAGAGGCTGGACAGATATCTGTATGAGATGGTTTAGTCAAACCTTCTTTAAGCAGGGGGTTGGACATGATGATCCCCTGACCTAATATTCTATGATTATATGAAGTATGTCCCTCATCCTGTCCCCATCCTGCTATATATGTTCCCCTTCCTGGCCTCATCCTGGTATACAGTATAAGAGTGCAGTCCGAATTCTGCGTACTCACAGAATAGAAACGATAGAGAAATTTAATTTACATCTTCTCCACGCAGTGTGACACTCGAATCAAACTCTGACCAGAGTTTGAACATAGTGTAATTAGTATAATCGATCTGGTTCTTTCGGATGAGAGAATCCACGTACGTCTGGTCAAAGCCTTATCATACTACACTCAAATAGTGCTACTTTCTTTCCTCTGTGTTTGTGCACATGACTGTATAAATCGGATAAGTGCTATCCCTGGTTTTGACAGATATCACGTGTACTGTATTCAGCTCTACTATGCCCCAATGTGCCGGTCTGTCTACAAAGGCTCCTTTTCCAAGGCACTTTCCACACATTCAGTTCTGCTGTTTCAAGGTGCCTGTCTCCCACATCCAACTCCGCTTTATCAAGATGACTACATACACTGATCTACTACTCTAAGGTACCTGTGCACTCATCCAGCATATCCAGCCAAGAGAGGAAAACACCTCACTCCCCATATAAATTCACCAGATTACATAGTGAAAATGTGGAATACTCCCAAAGGTATACACACAAAGAGAATGGACTATACAGACACCACTGAAGGTTTAAAAGACAACGTCATTTATTAATCAAATATCAAGTATCAAAATATATCATATAAAATAGCACAGAGAGGAGAAAAGGTGAGGAGACATACTAGTACAGCAAGGAGAGAGTGGGCACATAGATAACCAAGGGTAAAGGCACTGTCACACTTAGCGATCGCACCAGCGATCACGACAACGACACGACCTGGCGAGATCGTTGGTGCGATAGCTATATGATCGCTAGTTAGCTTCCAAACACAAAGATCTCATCATAGATCAGCGATCTGTATAACGACCTCTGCGGTCGTTGGGAAAACCTAGTCCCACCTGCGACGCTGGTGAAGTCGTTCATAAAGGGTGTCACACTCAGCGATTCAGGCTCACCAGCGGGACACCAACGACCAAAAAACAGTCCAGAATGTTCATGAGTGATCAGCGACATCTCAGCAGGGGCCACATCGCTGCTACATGTCACACACAGCTAAGTCGCTAACGAGATCGCTACTGCGTCATGAAATCGGTGACTCTTTAGCGATCTCGTTAGCGATCTCGTTAGCGATCTCGCCTAGTGTGACAGTACCTTAAGTGGAACATATATTAAAGTGCATGCAATCAATGGCAATATACAAGCGTAGCGAAACTAGTGATGGATCAATAAACATATAGTACATATAACACCAGACTCATAAGTCACAAAGAGTTAACCCAGCTTACTCATTGAAAGTGGCAGTGTCCACTCACCTCCCCGCTGGCCAAAGTGGAGTCACTAGTTTCCCTACACTTGCATATCATTGCCATTGATTGCATGCACTTTGATATATGTTCCCACTTACCCTTGGTTATTTATGTGTCCACTCTCTCCTTGCTGTACTAGTATGCCTCCTCACTTTTTCTCCTCTCTGTGCCATTTTATATGATACATTTTGATACTTCTATTTGATATTTGATTAATAAATTACGTTGTCTTTTAAACCTTCGGTGGTGTCTGTATACTCCATTCTCTTTGTGTGCATACCTTGTATGTACAGTCCAACTAGGGAGGCTGTCAATCATGGAATAGGACAGTCCACTAAACCCATGCACACAAACACTGTGGATTTCAACAAATAAAATGCCAGTTTTACTGACACTTTTTACACAAAAATGTGTATCAATTTGATCAGCTCCTTCTACTCTATAATATCTCGCCTCAAGACCAGATACCATTTTAACATGTAAAAAACAGGAGTATATTGAGTATAATAGGTTCAGGTAATAATTTTAATTAGTAAATCTCATATAGCAAAACAGTTTACGAACAATATGTAAACAGGTCAAGCAAACGAATGGCAGACATAAGTCAATTAAACATCACAGATAGAAAAACACAAATCTTCATTAAGTGTGCTTACAAGCAAGGGCACACACAAAACCAACTACTAACACATGTTATTTTTAAACCAGGTGGATGTATAAGTATATATGTATAAGGTTGGAAGAGGTACCTCTTACCTAAGTAAGCAGAATGACTCTGGCTGTCTTGAAAACAGGTTAAGAATAGCCCCCGACGCGCGTTTCGCGTATTAAAATGTTGATTTCTTAACTAGCATGAAAACGTGCTTGGATAAGGCATTATCCGAGCATGCTTGTATGCTCACTGAGTGTCTGCATAATGCTCGAAAAATATGTTTGAGTCCTTGCGCCTGCATATCTCACAGCTGTTTGACAGCCACAACATATGTAGGTATTGCCTAACAACAGTCTAACAAATAGACTCCCATTTTTTGGCAAATTCCATTTATGCAAATTGAATAAAAAAGAAGGTGCATTATCAGTTACATCAACAGGATAATCTGAAAAATATGAGGGTTCAGTGCCAATGCAAGCTGAGGGAGCCATACGAAAAGGCACAATGCTCTAAAATGCTTCCATACATTTTTAGCTAAGCCTCTGTCATATACCCTTGAGAGAATCTTCAGGGTCAAGATTGTTTTCCGGTATCAGCTAAAGTTATAGAAAAAAAATCTGGATCTTTTCTTGTGTTGATTGTAAGGACTCTCAAAGAAAACCTCCCAGGTTAACAAGTAATTTAGTTATGCCTTTTCTGAACAACTTGTTTCAGACCCAAATTGGGTCCTTCATCAGATTCCCAAATATTTTTGACAGTATTCAGGGCCATTTTGATGTTAACGAAGTTTTTTTGTTGTTGTCTTTTTTATATAAAAAATGAATGTTTACAGAAATATTTGAACTTATGTTGTTCTCTTGGCTATTGTTACCATTTCTGCTGAATTTTAGAATTCTTTTATGCTTCTTAATTGTGGCTCTCCTCTTTGTTATTTTCACTGTATTTTCTACAATCCTCTTTGATTCCTTTGTTTTTATACAGTTTTCTCCTTTTCATCTCTGAATTCTACCAAGTGTTCACATAGTTTCATATAAAATTGATTTGCGACGTGTCTTTGAAGACAGAAGGTAAGTAATATCGTGGAAATCTGATGGTTTATTATTGTTTTAATCTTCTTTTGAAGTCTGCACATTAAAAAGTCCGTGAAGTCCAGAACCTTTAAAAAAACTTTTGTTCTGTTATTCATGTTTTGGCTTTTTGAAAAACTACTGATCAAAATGGAGACTTTGGGAACCAGGAAAACTTAAAATTTTAATAACATATTAATTCTGCTGCAATTTGCATACATCATCATCACTGTTCCCATTGATGCTTACAATCTGAATTCCCTATCAGTATGTCTTTGGAGTGCTGGAGGGAACCAAAGTACCCGAAGCGACATTAATTCCACAGCACTTTAAAAATATCATCATTACTATCCCCATTTGGGCTTATTCCCTATCAGTATGTCTTTAGAGTATCCCCAATGAGGCTCATAATCTGAATTCGTGGAAGGAATCGGAGAACCTGGAGTACTTTTAATTCCGCAGCACTTTACAGACATCTTCACTGGTGTCCTCAGTGGGGCTTCCAACTGAATTCCCTGTCAGAATGTCTCTGGACTTTCCCAGTTGGGGCTAACAATCTGAATTCCCTATCAGTAAGTCTTTGGAGTGTGAGAGGAATCCGGAGAACACAGAGGAAACTCACGCAAACACTGGGAGAATTTGTTAACTCCTCGCAAAGTTTGTCTTTGGTGCGATTTGAACTTAAAGGGATTGCCTACTACTAGAACAACCCCTTCTGATCCTAAATGTTTGCCCACATTAAAATAAAAACACTTACACTCACCTCCAGTGATTGCGCCGTTCCAGGAGTGTCGGCACTCTCATTCCCGGTCCTCACATGAGGTTGTTACATCACATGAGCCCTGCAACCAATCAGCGCAGGCATCACTGTTCCCGCCTTCTGACCTGTAAGCAATCAAGACTCAAGAGGAACCGAGAGCCACGTTTGGTAGCTCACTTCCCCTTGATTGATTATACATCCGAAGGTAGGGACAGTGACGCCAGCGCTAATTGGCCACAGGGCTTTTGTGATGTAACAGTCTTACATGAGCCCCAGAAATGCAAGTGCTGACAGCGCTAGAACGGCACCGGCAAAGGAGTTGAATATAAGTGATTTTATTTTAACGAGGGCAAACATTCAGGATAAGAAGGGGTTGTTCTAGTTGTGGACAACCATTTTAAGATGCCATGTCAAAAATAAAGAGGTTGTACAGTGCTATTAGTGAATTCATCTCATGGTTACAAAGAACGTTATCGCTCTGGAGGACCCGTCTCGGTTTGCATTACGCACACAACCTATTGATTCATTAGGCACTGTGTAATACCTAATTCACCCTCTAGTGGTGCTGTAGGATAATCGAGCACTTACTGCCAAGTTTCTCTTCATATTACAGATTGGTGGGAGACCAGGAGAAATGACAATTTGTGATCAGCTTATTGAAAAGAGATCTGTCTGAGCAAAGATATTTAAAAGTGGGTGACCCCTTTACTATATGTTTTTGTTATATTGGGATGGAACATTTAATAGTGACCAACTTACAGCAAAGATACGATTTTTTCATAGCAATTATCTCAGCAAGGACTTGGAAATTGACTTTGCAATCTGGATTATTATTTTGTGAAAAGGAGGTCTCACATTTTACAATTTTCAACAGTTTCCTTTACACTCTTTATTTTCCCCAGAGATCTTCCATTTCTGAATTCCAAAGATTTCGCCTTTTTTTCAGATGAAACCTTTTTTTTCTGCCAAAAAATACAGCATTTAGTAGAGTTGAAAAAAAATAATAATTGCCTAAGCAGTTCGAGGTGTAACAATGTTTTCATCTGACTTCTTGGGCCTCTGAGAATGTATTCAAGTCTCTATCCTGTAATAACTTGCATTAACACAGTACAAAACTAGGATTAAAGAGAACACACTTCTAAGAATGTGAACGGCAAAAGAAATACTTAAATGAAGTTTACCTGGTCTGTAACCTCATTTTTATGATCTATTGATAACGGTAAAGTCGCTGGAGTATAGAGGTCATAGATCAGCCATTTTCTAAAGCTTCTGATAATGGCACTCTTACTGATTGCCGTCTATCGAAAAAAGTTACAAGTCTAAAAAGCAAAGTTCTTAAAAAATGTAAAGTTGTAAAAAAGCTAAAGAAACTTATGTTTAGCAGGAAAAGTCTTAAAGTAAAGACTAGTTTCAAACAGAAACAGAAAGAAAAACATGAAAATATAGAATTTTGTACATTGTTAGTGCTATTTGCTGCATTATCTAACGTATCTATGCAGCCATATAATTCCCTGTCTGGGAATCAAAGATCAATTTATGGGAAGTATGTGGAAAAAGCTTGTACATGCTCTGGGAAAAATATAAATTATGTAGATATTTCCATTGACATGTTTAATCTTAAATCCCTAGTGCCAACCATTAAAGAATCATACCTCCAAAACTTCTTTAGAATTTTGTGAAACAGAATACATTTTATACTGAAAAATAAGAAAAAAAATACAAAGATGAAAAATAATGTAACGCTAACACTATACATAATAAAATTATAAGAGGTGAGCGAAAAAAAATGTAGATTTTTCGTTATTCGCTTCAGAGCAGATTCAGAAAGATGATTCATTCATCACCCGTTCGGTCCTCATCGCGTCTTCAGATTGCCACCAGTCACGTTGAATTCCCTGAGGCTCTCATGCTAGAACTGGATTTCAGGGTCTGATGAGGACTGGAATCTGCACAGAAGCGAATTACAAAAAATATTCATTTATTCGCTCATCTCTAATAATTATGTATATATTGTGACAAAGTCACCGGCAAAGTGCTGGAGGGGAGATATGTTTCACTGAGGCTATTAGCTTCAGTGATTTGAATCCCAGAAGTTTGCTCCAGCACACTATGTGATGAGAGGGGTTAATCGGCTATTTCAGGGGCTGGGTTTTTGTGGACAACCATAGAACCTGGTGGAAGGTTTTTCGCCTTATCTCAACCCCAGGGTGTGGTCTGGGATATACACTGTCAGCCTTTTGAGTCATTAGGTGTTCGGTAGGCCTGGAGATAGGAACACCAGAGCTGTGTGTCCTCAGGAAGGTTGAACCATTGTGGGCTATTTTCCTGAACGGGCGGATCTTGTTCTTGTTACATTCTTCTCCTAATGGGCAAAAGTCAATGGGGTCAGACATCCATCAATCATAAATTGTTAACCTATTTTTATAAATAGACCATGATTTTTATTTTCAGAAACCCCAGTCTATATGAAAAAAAGTTTCCACCTAATGAGATATTCTTAAACCAAATAAAGTGATCATTCACAACAAGTGTACATGTGATCCATCAGCAGCTGTGAGATAAAATGAACAGTTACTGATATCTCTCCTCTCCTAATGATAAGGTATAGGAGCTCGTCTTGTTTGGACAATAGGTGGGACATGTGGGTTTTATTTAGACGCATCCAATAATTTACATTTAGTCATATTATGCCAACTCTGCAAATATAATGTCATAGAAATACGGTAATATTGCGACAGTACTCAGCCATATATTGTAGCACAAGATTTCAGCATTTCTTGGCTCCTTTCAGGCACACAGCTACAAAACACAAGTTGGTAATCAGTAAAGTCCCAGCAACTAAATGCATTGATCTCCATGTTTTGTTCATGATCCCCCCAGAGATTAATAGATAACAGACTGACCTCGATGTATTACACTGGAAGAACAATCTCCATGATCATCACATCTCCATCTGCCTGGATGTGCGCTGAATCTACAAAGAGATGAATCTTATATATTTCAACTTTTAGTTGAGTTTTTTTTTTTCAGGCAGCTTTTGATTAAATGAGAACAATCTACTTCCAATGAAGACTATGGACAGGGACATGTAAATTCCCACCGCTAATTCCACCAGCTACAGGTCACAAATGATGGAATATCACGCACACATTTAAACCCTTCATAACCAAGCGACTTTACATTATTTGCGCGTTCGTCCCCCTCTCCCTCCAAGCAGACATAGCTTTTTTTTTATTTTCTGGCCATACTGTCGTACGAGGATCTGTTTTTATGTTTTTTTGTTTTTTTTGCAGTACAAGTTTTAATTTTGAAAGACACCATTCATTTTACCATATGAAAAACAGGAGGAAAAAAAATCCATTTGCAGCAAAATGGTGAAAAGAATTCCAACATGGGCTTTATGGACTCATACCACAAAAAAATTATCTTCATAAATCAGTACTATTATGGTAAATTTGTATAGTTTTTTTTTTAAGTAGGAAAAGAAGTGTAGGGAAAAATTATTTTTGGTAAAAAATATGTGATTATTGTTGCCGGTAGTGGTTTCATTCTCCTTTTGAAGGAGCCTGTTTTTTTCCAAACTGAGCTGATGTTTTGATTGATACCATTTTGGGATTCTTACTTTATGAGTTAAATAATTATATATTTTGATAGTTCAGAATTTTACGGATGCGGCATTATGAAATATGTTTATTTTAAATTTTTTGGGCGTTTCAGCCCTATAGTTGGGCTTTAAAAGAGTAACAAGATGGCAGCTATGTTGGCCTTCAGCAGGCCTTGGTTTCCAATACAACCCATCCAGTTTGGGATTTGAAAATAGTACAACTACTATTCCAAATGGATGATGGACTTCAAAGGGTGTTCAGGTTCCAGGATGAAGATAGAATGAATAACTACAAAGGTGTAGAGACTTAAGAGAAGGGGATTAGAAAATGAACATGCAAAAAATAAAATTTGGCTGCAGAGGTGAGGGGTTCATATTTTATTCAGCAATTTCTGAGTTACCTGAGTCCATGAACACTGTAAATGGGCACTAAAAACAACCACTAATGTTAGCCCTTTTGTAGATGCATGCCATTATGAGTGTGTAGAAAGCTGGCAGACATTGTGATATCTAGTTATGTTCACTCAAAATCTATTTCTCACATAGGAGACAAAGGTTACTCAACATCTCAATTCGGTATTTATAGGTATCTATTTTATGACAGCAAGAAAGAGTAACCCCACACAGAATTTTGATATCTCTACTAAATATACAGCTTGCTGTATATAACCTTTCGCCGATTCATGGTACTCTTCATGGATCCACCATGGGACATAAAGATAATGTGATCCTTACTATCCTACCTCTAAACTCGGCCAAACTTAAAGGAAATCTGTCACCCCATTTTTCGTATATCAGCTGCAGCCACCGCCATCAGGGGCTTATCTACAGCATTCTGGAATGCTGTAGATAAGCCCCCGATGTAGCCTGAAAGATAAGAAAAACGAGAAATAATACTCACCCGGGGGGCGGTCCACTGCAGTCCGGTCCGATGGGTGTCGCAGGTCCCCGTCCGGCGCCTCCCATCTTCTAGCGATGACGTCCTCTTCCTTGCTTCTGTCACGCTCCTGCGCAGCCGTACTTTATCTGCCCTGTTGAGGGCAGAGTAAAGTACCGCAGTGCACAGGCGCTGGGCCTTTCTGACCTTTCCTGGTGCCTTTCGCAGTACTTTACTCTACCCTCAACAGGACAGATAAAGTACGGTTGCGCAGTAGCGTGACAGAAGCAAGGAAGAGGACGTCATTACTAGAAGATGGGAGGCGCCAAATCCAGACCGCGACACAGACCGCACCGGACAGCCCCCCGGGTGAATATAATATAACTGGTTTTTCTTACCTTTCAGGTTACATCGGGGGCTTATCTACAGCATTCCAGAATGCTGTAGATAAGCCCCTGATGGCGGTGGCTGCAGCTGATATACGAAAAATGGGGTGACAGATTCCCTTTAACCAAAAGGTTTTCATGCAGCCACTTTCTAGCTGGTCTGTGAAGTTTGACTTCGAGAAATAGACAATTATCAAACTGATTGCGGCCTTGCTCTATAACATGGACTTGGCTTCTATTGAAGTATTTAGATTTCATTTGGAATGAGCTTCTTTACAAGGATTTTGACATGCAACCAAACAGGAGATCAGCTTTAAACAGATATCCATCGTTGGTAAAATAATGTGCCAACAGTGAACAGGAAATGGTCAAAGTCTTCCTTTTCTCGTATGAAATCTGTAGAGAATGATCAATTGATTGGCTATAGAGCCAACAGAGACTGGGACCCATCTCTAAGTGTCACTGGAGTGGGCAATATTATATGGACATCTTTTGAGGTTTTTTTAGTACTTTTTTTTACCCTTATATTAGAGATGATCAAATCGAGGCAAATCAAAATTGTTTTGAATTTTTAAAAAAAATAGATTCACCAGATTTTTTTCAGATTTCAAAGGAAGAGGTTTAAAAAAATTATGCTTACCTTACACCTCACTTGTCCTAGTGCAACTGCTCTCGAACCCAGTCTTCTTGCTCACTTCTCCCATTTTTTTTCTTCAGTCTTCTTATTATTATTATACATTTTTATAGCGCCATTTATTCCATGGCGCTTTACATGTGAAAAGGGAAAATATAGACAAGTACAGTAAACGTGAGCAATACAAGGCACACACAAGTACAGAAGGAGAGAGGACCCTGCCCGCAAGGGCTCACAGTCAACAGGGATGGGTGAGGATACACTAGGAGAGGATAGAACTGGTCGTGCGGTGGTTCAGTAGACTGATAGATCACTGCAGGTTGTAGGCTTGTCGGAAGAGGTGGGTCTTCAGGTTCTTTTTGAAGGTTTCCATTGTAGGCGCGAGTCTGATGTGTTGGGGTAGAGAGTTCCAGAGTGTGGGAGAGGCACGGGAGAAGTTTTGTATGCGGTTGTGAGAAGAAGGGGGTAGTAGAGGAGGAGATCTTGAGAGGATTGAAGGCTCCATGTGGGTATGTACCGGGAGACCATGTCACAGATGTATGGAGG
>VIAB01000235.1:64423-75744 GCA_009801035.1 Oophaga pumilio
GGGAGAATGGAGGGGGAAATGACTAATTTCTTACTAAGTGGGGGGATTACAAGGGAATAGGAAGAAAGTAAGTAGTATGGGGGTGATAGTGAAAAGAAAAGGAAACATGGTAGTGGTTCTTCACTTATCATGCCTCCAAAGTTGACTATACCTTAAGTAACACCATGATGATGCATGCCAACTCAAAGTATAACATTGCATGAGACCTAGTAAATGCGAAGAGTGAAGAAGAGTGAAGGCAGAAGAGAAGACTAGAGGCTGAGGGAAGAAGCGAGCCAGAAGAGGACTGGTCAGGGATCTGCAGCGCCAGGACAGATGAAGTACAAAATGAGTATAATAGTATAATGGTTTTAACTTTTTAACATCCCAGGAGAGACCTCAGAGCATAATAAATGGATTTTACCATCAATTTACTTCACGTCAAATAAAGTTTGCACAAATCAAATTTCCTGGCTAAATACAAGTTAATCTGTCGAATCGAATTTCGTCAAATTCACTCATCTCTATCTTACATAGTTAAAATTTTTCCAAACTTATCAGGTATAAATGGCAGAATACTGGAGCTTGAAGGCAGACAATACCATTTTTTATATCAGTATCTCAGTTTCCACAAATAATAGGAAATTTGGGGGAGAAAAATAATATATTGACATTGACTTTAGAACATTAAATATGTGGCTATTCAGCAGGAGAAACAAATGCATTTTGCTGCTATGCATCAAGTACAATAAAATAATATATTATTTTCAACCTAAGGGTGAATGCACTTTGAAAAGAACTTACCATATGAAAGAAGATTTTTCAAGCTTTTTAAATTTAAGCTCTTGAAAGGTAACCACGGCAACCAGTAACTTAAAGGAATTTTGCCAGTCTTCTGAAGAATGTAGGGTGGATTCGACAGTAGGTCCATATCTGAGACACAAACACACTTAATACCTGACATTTTAAAATCTCCCAATAATTATGATGCCATGTGGTAAGCTTAATTCCTTATAAAGTACATGCATTAAAAGGCCAATAAGATTAAAGAGTAACTGCAGTTTTAATTTTTAGTTTATAAATCAGTAGTACACATGAAAATAAGTAACTTTGTAATGTATCTTATTAGAGAAATTGGCTTCTTTCTCCTCCTGGACTGATCTTTAACTCTTAATTCCTTAGCAAAATCTGTTTACAGCTAATACAGATTTTCACATTACTGAGAAAAGAGATGACAGTTGGTACTTATAAAGATCTATTGGTAGGGAGAAAGAAGATATAGGGAGAAGCAAGAGGCAGAAACAATAGCCCTGAAAAAAATGTAATTCAAAAGCATAAAACCGTAAAATTCATTAATCACAATGGGAACAAATTATCACTATTGTAGTTGCAGTAGTTGCAAACGAGAGTCTTTGGGACAGTACTTGGCACACAGTAGGCATCATCAAGCCTACCATCGTGCTTCACTGTAGGCAGGGTGTTCAAAATTTTAATTAATTCTCCTCCAGACAAACTGATCATTCATAAGCCATTTTACCATTTTAATTCACAGGACAAAGACTCAAAACTTTTGAAACTAATTGATATGGTTTTGATCATATTGGAGTCAACTTTTTGTGAGCTTTTGGGTCAGTAGAACAGTTTCTATTGTAGTTTCAGTGTACGGAATGCATCTTGCATGTGTGAAAACTGAAACCTTTGTGCTTGCTACTACTCAATCTTGCTACAGGTCTTTTGGAGTTACTTGAGGTTTTTTCCCACCTGCATCCTCATTAATCTAGTGGCAAATGGTGGATTCTTCCTCTTTCTGTCACATCCAGATAGTGTATCCAAACTATATTGACTACTGTATTACTGCAGTACATTTTCAGAGGTCCTGGAAGACTCTAAGGTGTTCATCAGTTGTCTGAGTAAAGTGATTGCAGAACACAAACCCAAGAATATTCAGTAAACTGGGGGTCATTTCCCATGTCGAATGGGCTGAATTTTGGAGAAACCACTTGTTATTAGCTGTGTTGAGGTATCTAAATTGTTTGCTTCATTGGTTTATTGCAAAGACCAGACACTTTACAAATTTTGCTAATAAGCTTATGCCCTGATTGAACAAAACCTGTTATGAATGTGCTAGAGATGGTTTCTGAGCAGAGGCTCCCTCTGGTTGTTACAGACAGTACTGAACCTTTCAGCGAGGATTGGCAATCTGGGTTCACTGACTGGTCTGATATAAGGGAGGTTCCCTCCCATGATGGTTGCCGGTGATCAATTGTTCTTGTCTCAATTGTGGTTCCTGGTTCATTTGGAAGTTTGCTGGAGTCTTGCCTGCATCTCCTGCTTTCAGATAAGATATTTTTTGCTTTTCTTTTTGTGCTTGCTTTTTGCATTGTTTTCTGCACTTTTGTGGAGGTCAGCCAGGTCCCCTCCTGGGGCTTGAGCTCCTCACAGTTTATCTGCAGCCACTGTTGTTTGCTCATTTGCTTTTTCCTGTTTTTTCAGCGGCTGCGGCTTGGTTTTTGTTCACACTGAGATCTGATATAGTGGGTGGCGAGATTGTGTGATCTCAGTATTTTTGTAGTCAGAATTGTTGGATTTTTGTAGGGTTTTCTGGGTTGCAGAAAGTAATCTCTCCTGTCCTATCCTATTTAGTCAGCTTGTGGCCCCAGCGTTTGCTCAGTCTATTTTCTGCCTATGTTTGTATTTTCATCTTGTCTAACCGCCATTATATGTTTGGGGGCTTCCTATTTTCTTTGGGGATCTGCTCCGGGGCAGATAGCTTTCATCTTTCTGCCTTTAGGTGTAGTTATCTCTCAGGCTGTGACGAGGCGTCTAGGATCAACGTAGGAACGCTCCACGGCTACCTCTAGTTTTGTCGTTAGTTTAGGAATCTGCAACCCATCAGTTACCAACATCTCAGGTGTTCTGCTGCCCTGCTGTTGTTCCTGTCCTCCTCAGCTACCGAAACATAACAAAAACCCTCAATATCCATGTTGGTCTTGATGAAGGGGCATACTGGTGTCAAATATGCCTCCGTGCACCTTGCCACAAGTCTTACTCTAGTCAGGGAGTGGAGTAAGGTTTCTGGCATAAGGCACACTGCACTATGGGTAGCATGAATCACAGCCTGGCTGCACAATTTCAGCCAGGTATATTATTCTCTGAAATGCTCTGGTGTTTCATAGATGATATACTTTGAAGATCCAGCCGGGGTCAATAGTCGGAGACCAGACTTGTCGGGCTCTGGCCCTGGCCGGTTCTGACCACTGCCATAGTTACTGATTCACATGTCTCTCCCTATGAACACCGAAGGATTAGACCTGTCATTGAGCAGCTTTAGCGCTACGAAGAGCAGGCCAAGGGTAGAGATGGACTTGCCTCGTCTCTGGCTATGGTCCCCAGCCAGATCTTCAAACTATGTGTTCTCTGAAGCATTGGAGATTTTCGGGGAGCAATATACTTGGCTCTCTTTGTGTAGCCCAGCTGCGAATCATGCTGCCCGCTGTTTGGGCAACATGAATCAGATGACAGATAACCTTTAAAATTAGGCCCAAATTTTAACTTACCATAATTATTTCATATAAAGCAAAGTTAAGTGAAGAATCGAAACGACCAATCAGAGATATGAAAACTGTGCCTTTAAATAACAATTAAATGTAATCAGCATTTTGATTATCCCAACAATTGAACATTCTAAAATAGTTTTGAGCCAGGACATCTGTGCTGTGAGTCAACGCAGCATGGAAAACCTACTGTGGAGCCTTTTTCAGTTTGATGAGTTAAAAAAGAAATCAAATAAAAAGGAATCTGATAAATTGCCTTTAAAAAGAATAGTTATTATTTCCAATCTAATTATGTTGTCAGGAAAGAAAAAAAAAACTAGCTGGAGGTTTATTTTTAATTTCACTTAAATAGGGACTTTAATCGCTGAGCTGGAGATGTGGAGAGAGTGGAGGGAAGAATAATAAATAATTGGGCGCCTCCCAAACATAAATCGAAGATGTTTATACTGATGAGATGACATTGGTGAATGCGTGCATCCTCGCTGAATTTCATGGGGAAGACGCAGAGAAGAAATCTCTATTTACATTTCTATCGCCTGAAATAAATTCAAAGTTTAATTGTGGAGAATGAAATCATAACGATGAGCTAGTAGAAGAGGATAAAGATGTATAAACCTGTTTTGTGGAGCATGCATAGTACTAGAGTTGAGTGAATTTATTCAAGTGGAATTGGATTCTTTTTGAATTATATAAAAAGTCGTACTCTCCAGATTGTGGCGCTCCTTGTAAATTCAGTAAAATGGAGGTTGCCATTTTGCTAAATCGTAGAGGGTTGGTTAAAGGTTAAAAACAAAAGAAGCCACCTCTATTGCTTGCTCTCTCCCATATGGTCCTCAGGGTCTCTTCTTCTGACCCCAAGCTCTAAAACGATGGGCATCTTTATGCTAGGCTAGGTGCAGTGCTGCATTAAGGAGTCTAAGTCCAGAGATCACCTTACTGAGCATGTCCAAGATGTGGTGTCTTTTCATTGGTGGTCGGACGCTTCATGCTCTGGTGATGTGGCTGCTCCAGATTGGCCCGCGGGCGATGTCTTGGCCAACTGGGCGTGAGTGTTTAGGGTGGGGCCTAATGTATAAAAGGCTCTCAATGGCGCACGCAGGCGCGCTAGTGTCATTCATGTTTGGTGTGTGTGGCTGGATACTCTACAACTCTGCACAGTTGCGTGTGTCCTTTTGCTCTGTGTGTGTACACATTGGCAGGCAGCTTGCACACTGATGCGGCTTCGTACCCTTGGCTCAGTGCCAGAGCCTAGTCTGCTATATGTTTAGGGTGTCAGTTAGGCACAAGCTTAGTAGCTTCAGGACTGGGGTGACTAGCCGCTTGACTTAGCATCTGTTTCATTCACATGTGCTATTGGCACAGTTCAATTACAGAGCAAGTTCAACCCTTATGCCACCTCTCAGTTTAGGCAATAGGGTATTGTTTCTAGTGTCAATAGAGGCCACCTCTCGGCGCAGCATCTGCTTCATTCTCGTGAGCGGTTAGCACAGTTTAGTGGCAGAGCAAGCGCAACCCACTTGCTACATCCCTGTGACGTTAACAGTGTATTGCACTTAATATTCTTTGGTGCAGTATCTCTCGGTGATTTAACGGAGCTCGGTACTCTGTGTTCCTACCACTCTGTGTGACGTTTAACATATTGTGGTCTAGGAATCGCTCGCTGGTTTGTCCAATCATTGCCCACACTAGCAGCAAATTCATCTCTGCACTGTGGACCCCCCCATATTTTTATTTAGTGCAATCCGCCAACCCTAACATAAGTACTGCATAAGAGTGTTTAAAGTAGAAGCGTTACAATTTTGAAATGTTCTGTTGTCATTATACCTAGATATATTGGTGACCGAGCCTTAAACGTATGATCCTGCCTGGCTACAAATTCGAAGAACACTGCTAAAAAAGTCTGTCCACAGATAATCCATTGCTGCTGCTCTGTTGGTTCCAGCCAGTCTCTGCTTACTTCTTGAAGCCATCACGTGCCATAGTATTTTTCTGTTATGTACATAACTGATTTCCTGCTCTTGGCCACATTCCTCAAAATTCTAGAAACCACCTTTAATGAACATATAAACTTCAGACTTCATCTAATGCTAGAAAACAAGTTGTTTAAGATGATGAAAACAATGGAGTACTTTGCTGCTCCAAGGCATAAGTCAAGGCCTTGACAGGACTCAAGCCTTTTTGGGCCCACCGGATACTGGAACTATAGAAATGAAAGAATATCAGAATAACTAATTACTACAAAATAAAGATTCTTTAGCTTTTACTTATTGCTACAAATTATAAATATTTTAAAACTATAACCATAAAGTTAGATCCTATTCATACGTATAAATTTCACATCCGTGTTTCTTTCCGTTTTTATGCTGGTAGAACACATAGCTATATTAGACTGAAGCCCTTTTCACATATCTATTATTTTTCTGGCCAATGGTCAGAACAAAAAAAAGGAAAACGTTCAAGTGTGGTCAAATGTGCCTACTGAATTCACCTATTCAAGTGAATGGGTTAGAGAAAAGAGACAGCAAACAGATGCCATCTTTGCTGCATTTGGAATCTTGGAATCCTCCATAAATTTTTTTGCTCAAACAGAAAAAGCTAAAAACACACAGAAGGTAAAAACAAAAATTAAAGAAAATCGGATCCAGCAAACTGATGAAAATAGGTCTGTTACTTGAGTAGGAGAAAAAACGATGTTTGACTTTGGCCTAAAGACATAATGACTTTGGACATTTGGCCACAATCTATATACAAGTCACAAGAACAAAAATTGTGTTCAATTTGTCTGTGAGGACCATGCAGTTTTCTCTGGCCGTACATGTGGATTTTGTTCACAGTACAGTAAGTCTCAGACAGGTTTCATTAACAAAAATACGTGCGATTTGTCTGCTACTTTCTGTTATACAACTATTTTATAGCTGTGACTTGGCTGTAAAATAAAAACATCCAAAATTGCAGGCACGTTGCAAATACTGTAGGTGAAAATGCACAAGATTTTGAAGTATATGGTAGGAAAAGTCAAGTTCACTAGGTTTGGATTTTTGGTCCTTTTCTGAACCTGACGTTGTGCAGGACTACAAATTAGTAGTGGCACTGAAGACATTGGCAGATATGAGGAAGTTAGCAGAGCTCTGGTCAAGAGGCCAAAAACCTTCAACATGGTCGTTGGACCCGAGTCCTTCAATTATTTTTGGTCAACTCTAGAGGTCTCATATTATGATGCAACCACTTAGACAATCATTATTTGATGTTGCATTGTGACATTTTGATCTTCATATGGCAGAAAACATTACATCATGTACGTCTAACCTTAAGAGTTGAAACCCCAATTAGACAGTAACGATTTTTTTTACAGCTATAGGACAAGTGAGTCATTGTAATATGGGACTTACTTTGAAGTCCCAATAGTCCTTGGGTTTGATGGTTTTGCAGCAGTTGCATTATGTTTAGAGATGGGCGAACCTGAACAGTAAAGTTTGGCGTCCGTACCGAACACCTACTGTTCAGGTATGGACACCGAACACGGATTTCACCAGGAAGTCCGTGTTACTGTTTGGGTTTGGCTGCCCGAACACCGGATGTTTGTTATGCTTTCATGTACATGACAGCATGGCAAACACCGCTTCTGATTGGTGGTGAAATAATCCCCACTGGTCAGAGAGCCACGGTTCACACGCTGTCTTTTGTCAAAAGACAGCGTGAGTGCTCAGCTATGATCGGAGGTATAAAGTTTACCTCCGGTCACTGGTGTCAGCTGATGAGGCTACTGCTTCCATCATCAGACTCCTGCTGCTGCTAATAACAGCGAGAGCAGGAGCGGCTGATGGGAGTATTCATTAGCTGGCTCCTGCGCTGTAAATAAATAATTTAAAAAAAAGTGGGTTCCACTGTATTTTTGATAACCAGCCAGGCCAAACTCAGAGCTGGGGGCTGCAACCCTCAGCTGTCAGCTTCAACAAGGCTGGTTATCAAGAACAGAGGGGTCCCAATGCAGTATTTTTGCAGCGCTGGAGAAACCCTTTAACCCTTTCCAATTCAACGTCTGACTCTGAAATCGTCCAACATTACGATTCTCTTGCTCTGCTCTGATGTTGGAAGGTATCAGGCATGTTTATTTTGTTGAATTTGTTCTGATTAGTACTCACTTTAGCCAACATAAAGAGCAGGTTGTACTCTTTCGGTTTCTCAGTCAGCCACACGTTTTGAAAAATTTGAAAAAATTGCATTGGAAAAGGTTACGACTACCCTGAATCTTAATTTTTCGCAATGAGAATATTTTCCATTTCATGATTAAAATTGTACAACGAGGTTGTCATTAAAATCAATGCAGAAAAAAAGGAATGACTTTTATTTAATATGCTAGCTTATTTGCACCATTATATTCCACAGCACTTTACAGACATCATCATCAAAGACCCTATTGAGGCCAATCTAAATTCCCTATCAGTATGTCTTTGGAGCAGAGGTGAATCTATGTTTTTCGACACAAGGGGCAAGAATTAACTTTGTCTCCCAAGCACATATGCAATTAGCACACGTACAGTCACTTGCCAACAAGCTGCTCTTCCTAATTCTCTCAATGTTCATTGTAAGCTTTTCATGGGATATAGCTCTGGGATCGCCGTCTTGGGGAGACGGAGTGGCATAAAGAGTCCATTCACAGACAGCAGTTCTGGTAAAAACTGGCCGCAACCAGTTTTATTAAAGTCCACAGCAAACAGAACATAATCAAAACCAAATCATAAACATAAATCCTGGGCTTCTCCAGCCACTTACTACACATAGATAGCGTCCCTCACTATCCGGGACCAGACTCTAACAGCCTGGGCCAAAACAACACATATGTTCAGCGGTTACCAGCATGGTTTTTCCTAGAATCTCCTCTTTGTGTCTGAATGGCACACCTCGCATCCAGACTGAGAGAGTTCTCCTTATATTCCGTAATTACCAGCATGGAGTGTCACAGAGACTCCTCTTGTGTCCGGGGCACCTCGAGCACCCCGACTGAGAGAGCTCACCTCCTGGAGACTCCTTCTGTGCCTGGACTCCTCCTGTCCAGACTAAGCGAGCTCTCTGACTGTGTTCCCAGACACCTACTTCTGTTTTCCTAATTAACACCTGAGTGGTTTCAGGCCTGAGCTGCAAGTGTGTACTGAATGGAAGGTGTAGTGACCTTTCTCTACCACTAGGTTTACAAAGCCATACATTTCCCTTATACCAGTCAGCAAAGTACCTAGGTGAAATGTACACCCCATTCACTACATATGCTTTCACTGTCTCACATCATTCAAAAACTGAGAGAAGCAGGAAGAAAAGTTAGTTGTCACGTGACAGTACGTATAAAATTCACATATGATTAAAGTGGTCATGTGATGACTGCTGGAATGAGCAAGCAGAGCTGAATCCTGACAGTGACTATATTATATGCTGATAGGATTGGCATGCCAAAGGGCTTCATTTTATTTATTTTATAATTAAAGGACTTGTCTAGGTTTCAGATAAAAGTTTGCAGTCACTCTAGGTGACTGCAGGCTTCTGAATTCTCACAGCCCATGCACTGATCCTTCCTCTTCCTTGCTGGAGGCAAGAATGGAGCACAAGTATAAGATTGTATATATCTGGCCACATTTTGACGAGATGTGTCCAGCCTCGCTCAATTAATTTTCAATGAGTGAGGCCACGCATATCTGGTATGTGACCACATGCATGCAAATCGCATTCTTGCTGTTTTGTGACCTTCCACTCCCACTACCGGCACCAGAGAAACCTGACAGCATGCAGTGCGCACTGTGAGAATTCAGAAGTTTACAGTCACATAGAATGGCTGCATACTCATCCCAAACTTGGACAACTCCTTTAATGCTCCTAACATTAAATAAAACATATTAACCCTTAACTTGTCAGTTGCACAAGACTTTATTAACATAGCCATGTACCACGTAATCTTACAAGTAATATATTGCTACATATGTACAGGATCAGAACCAATAACAGTACAAGAATCCATCACCAGAACCACCATCAGTACGTGGTACATCAATTCTAAAGTAAGGTCAGACCCATATACATTTGTATCGCATGAACCTACTTCCTCCAGTATGTCCTTAACAATTTTAAGGAGATACTGGAAGTTGTTGCTATCAGTCATCATCAACTGTGAATTAGTCAGTATCACAAAAAACATTTACATCCAGGTACCTTATAAATGATGTTGTTTCTGATTTACGTTATTTTATTTCTTTTCTTCATCTTGTCCAGACGCTATGATGACTTTTCACAGCCACAGTTCGTCTCTGCAGAATTACATCTTCTCCGGTCTTGTGAAGCCCATCCCCACATGATACCGTTAAAAATAGCAGTGTCACTATGATGCTCCTGAACTAAAATATCTGCAAAATATGGCCAACACACTGTCCTTCTTATGATACATGGCCTCCACACTGCACTTTCCTTTCCATGCTGAGAGACTTCTTCAAACTGCCCCCCTCCCCATATAGCACCCAGTCTCTATACTATGCCCTCACTTCACACTCCTCTTCCTTGGCAGACTGTCCCTTCCAGGCTGTGCCCTAACACTGTCCCCCCATGCTACCCCCTCCACACTACTCAGTCTCTATGCTGTGCCAACTCACACTTTTCTCTCTCCATACTGTCTCCTCACACATTTCCTCCTCCCTCCTCATACTGTCTACTCCCACATCCCTTTCCTAATCATACTTTCTCATCATATATTTACCCCCTTGCTCTCCATACTGTCTCCTCATACATGCCCCATACTGTGTTTGCACCCATCCTATCACCGTTGCCTCTCACACTGTGTCCACACCAATCCCTTCACCCTCGCTCCCTATACTGTGTCCGCATACATTCTTCCCCTCGCTGCTTATACTGTGTCTACATATACGTACAGTGGGGAAAATAAGTATCTGGTACACTGCCAATTTTGCAATTTTTCCCACCTACAAAGAATGGAGAGGTCTGTAATTTTTATCATAGGTACACTTCAACTGGGAGAGACAGAATCTTAAAAAAAAAATCACATTGTATGATTTTTACACAATAAATTTGCATTATATTACATGAAATAAGTATTTGATACAATAGAAAAAACAGAACTTAATATTTGGTACAGAAACCTTTGCAATTACATAGGTCAGACTTTTCCTGTAGTTCTTGACCAAGTTTGCACACACTGCAGCAGGGATTTTAGGCTACTCCTTAATGCAGATCTTCTCCATATCTTCAGGTTTTGGGTCTTTTGCTGAGCAACATTGAGATTCAGCTCGCTGCAAAGATTTTCTATTAGGTTCAGGTCTGGAGACTGGCTAGGCCACTCCAGGATCTTGAAATGCTTCTTATGAAGCCACTCCTTAGTTGCACTGACTGTGTGTTTCGAGTCATTGTCATGCTGGAATGACTCATCTTCAATGCTCTTACTGAGGGAAGGAGGCTGTTGGCCAAAATCTTGCGATAAATGACCCCATCCATCCTCCCTTCAATACGGTGCGGTTGTCTTGTCTCCTTTGCAAAGAAATACCCCCAAAGTATGATGTTTTCCCCACCATTCTTCATGGTTGGGATTGTGTTCTTGGGGTTTTACTTATCCTTCTTCTTCTTCCAAACACGGTGGAGTTGATGCCAAAAAGTTCTATTTTGGTCCCATCTGACCACATGACCTTTTTCCATGCCTCCTCTAGTCATCCCGATGGTCATTGGCAAACTTCAAACTGTCCTGGACATGTGTGTTGTGAACGTGTTGGAGACGACTTGGGAGCCGAAGCTCCCTTTGGT